>WYDF02265939.1:0-18645 GCA_009867245.2 Adranes taylori
AATACTTAAAAAGAAATTAAATATTTGTTATAATTTGTAATTTAATTTGACAACGTGTGTTTGGGAATTAAAAAAACTCGAAAATAAATAACGTTTCTTAGATAGTTCTTTAATAACTATTAGTAATTATTACATTAAATAAATTTTATTGTTATAATGTAACAACAAAAAAATTAAAATTTACAAGTTCTACAGTATCTTAAATAAGAAGTGAAGTATATGTATCAATATACCATTAAATAAGTTCATTACTATACATATAGAAATGTCATGTCAATAGTCAGTCAGTCAGCTAAATGGTCATTTATAGTCATATATCTTTCCTGCTTCCTTATTACTATTTTAGAAGCTTTGCTTGTATTTCATGTTATTAAATAGTAAACGTTTAAAAGATTTGTCGTCGTCTTTTACTGCCTTGGGATGCAACAAAATAAATGGCGACGAGAATGGAATGGTGATTAATAATTAATAGTCGGATAAAGAGTGTCAAAGAACCTAACCTAAAAAGTCACGTCGTACCAATTAGTTTGGACATAGTGTCTAATCGGAAAAGTGGAATACTTTAATCAAAACGTGGATAACTTTGAGTAGTACATGGAATCAGCTGTTGTTAATAAATAACATTAATGAGAAGAATAAAAGGGTAGTCTTTTTCACGTTAATTGCTCCAGAAACGTACAATATATTAAGGTCCGGTGTCTTTTGTAAGGTCCTGTGCAACTAATGACACCGGACCTTCCAAAAGATAAAACAATCACGAAATTAACAAATGTGTTGAAGGAACATTTTAGTCAAAAAAAGTCTGAGATTATGGAACAATATTGGAATTTATGGAACAATGTTAGAATTTATTGCATGCGAATTAATCATTTCATGAATACAATAAATAAAAATCAACTTAAGAAGATGAGTTTCATTCTTTTATATGTTGTTCTGACCCAAATTAATGTAATATAAATTAATTCGCAATAACTAAATTGGAAAACTTTAGAATCTGTTTAAGCAGCAAAAAATTACACCTCTATATTGTCACGGACAAAAACAAAACAAAAAGTCCAAAGCATGAATCCTATATTTTTCATATACCCGCATGTACTACATACATACATAAAACTTCCAATTATTAGCAAGGTGATGATCCGCGGGTCTCGCGGAAAGATATTAAAAAAAATTACCTCAATAAAACTACCTTTAATACAAGCAGACAAGGAAAATACATACAACAATAAAGTTGGACTCAACTGAAAGACCCTTTCACTATCTCTGATCACATTATCCCTTCCTCTTTGCATTCCTAATCACCCGTTTCACCTTTCAGTTGACATTAAATTTGCTTACTGACCGATCGTGTTTTACGTTTACCGTATTTCTATCTAGATGACCAGATTAGTGCTTTCGTTATTGATAACAAAATGACTGAAAATCGTAATAACGATTACGCGAAAACTGGAGATTATTAATAAAATAGAAAATGGCGTTTCAAGAAAGCAGATGTGTTTAGAGTACGGCGTTGGTGACAGTGCGGGACATTTCGAAACAGAAGGATAAACTAGTGAACTGAATTTCACTGACGGACAATACTCCAGGATTGATAAAGCGAAAAACAATGAAGAGCTCTACTTGTGATGAACTTCACTCGCCATTGGCGGAGTCCTTAGCTCGGGTGCGAAGAGAGGGCATGCCCTTGAGAAGACTTGCCGTACCATCGCGGCTAAAACAAAAACATTTTTTGATTTGTTAGGCCTGCAAGGTAATATTGATGCGTTGTTCCGGTTGGTTAAACCGTTTTAAAGCGTCATGGAATTCAACAATTTCCGTCACGAAGAGAAGATTAGTGGTGACCAAGAAGTAGCTGATGAATGTCAACGTGATGTTGAAGATTTTGTTGAATAAAGAACTGTCTTTCGAGGAGCAAATCGGAGCTCTTTTGGAAAGAAAAACAATCCCGTCATACAGCAACGCTGGTCATAAACATAGACTTCTTGTCATTAGAAAGTCTAGAAAATCAAGGTCATAGCGCACCCAACTTCAAGTTTGCTCAAATCGTTTCTTGGGCAAATTTTTGCCTCCAAATTTTACTGCGCTAGTGCAGCCCATGGATCAGGGAATTATTACATGAAGAGAACTTACAGAACAAAGATGCTAATGTCGAAAATAGAAGAAGGCTGTGACCTGAAAAAGTTTAGGAGAAGTTACAAAATCTTAGACATCTACGATATTCGGTCTTAGTGGAATTTAAACAAACCCTCAACGCTTGTAAAGTCATGGAAGAAACTCTTGCCGAATGTAGAATCAAATGACAAATTAACATTTGTGAAGAAGAGAATGATATCAGTTGAGACATATTATGTAAAATCATATAGAACTTACCATTGTGTTATGATGAAACTATTAATCCGTAAAAGGAATGCGTCTATATTAGGATACACTTATAGAGAATAATGTTTCTCTAGACTTTATTAGAATGGTGATTGGGTAAATTTTAATTATAAACAGAGAAACTAGAAAATGGCTAGATAATAAAAAATACATCACTCTAAATAATACGAATTATTAAAATAAGACATTTTAATAATTCGTAGTGACGAATGATGTATACAAAGATACTTGAATTTCATTGGCCGAGATTTTTAAATCTAGACAGTATAAAGAAAATACCATCAGCGCGATCGTCAAAAACGTCTTACGAGCGTTATAACTGGTTGACTTGGTGAAGTTCC
The DNA here is from genome assembly GCA_009867245.2 of Adranes taylori. NCBI lineage: Eukaryota > Metazoa > Arthropoda > Insecta > Coleoptera > Staphylinidae > Adranes > Adranes taylori. Next base: position 2,721 of record WYDF02265939.1, read on the forward strand.
TAGGGGAAAAAAGTCGACAAAAAGGACATTACAGAGCGATTTAACTGTTATGCTAGTGATCCGGGATTCATACGTTTGTTGGACACAGAAAGCAAGGAGAATGGCAAACAAAGCAAGGGAAATTAAGGAAGAGTGAAGTGAAAGTGAAGAAGGTGAGGCCAACGTTCTGGCGCGGATAACGCACAAAACGGGTGTTATAACACGTTGAGGGACTGCTACAATATTTAGAGGAGCAAGATGACGACGCACAGTTTGCTGAAAAACTTATGCTATAGAAAGTTCAATCACGAATAAAGTATCCTTGGCGAAAAACAAATGACTGATTTTTTTAATCGTGACTCGAGACAACTGTGTTGTTTTTGTTTAGTGTTGTACTTATAACATTGTTCATTCCTTGGATATGCCATAAGAACTCTTTTTTTTTGATTAAGTGCCCTTGGTTCTTTGTCAGGCGGAAAGACTTGAGTTATAAAATCAGTTAATGACACAAGAGCAGCCAAAAAAACTGTTAGATGATTCTCAACGTCATAATCAAGTTATCGGCAAAAATGGAAATGGGTTATTTTTAAAACCATATAGGAATGGATTAGGTTTCTATCTAGTAAAATATACCTAGTAAATAGGTTATATATAGTAAAATATAAGCATTTTGCAACACTATAAACCTTTTCTCGGTTTATACAATTTTATTATGTGCCCTTTGGCAGGCGGAACGACTGGAATTATAAAGGCAGTAAATGACACAAGAGCAGCCAAAAAACTATTAGATGAATCTCAACGTCATAATCAAGTTATCGGCAAAAATGGAAGTGGGTTATTTTTAAAACCATATAGTAATGGATTAGGTTTATATCTAGTAAATAGGTTATATATAGTAAAATATAAGAATTTTGCTACATTGTAACCATTTTCAGGATTTATATAATGTTTTATTAAGTGTCCTTGTTTTTTTTGGCAGGCGAAACGATTGGAATTATAAAGGCAGTAAATGAGCAGCTAAAAAACTATTAGATGAATCTCAAGGTTATTAGAGGTTATTTTTTAAAACCACATAGGAATGGATTAAGTTTATATCTAGTAAAATATGTAGTAAATAGGTTATATCTAGTAAAATACAAGTATTTTTTGCAACACTGTAAACATTTTCATGGTTCATATTGTTTCAGTCTACAATACAATCAAATTTTAACCTGAACAATGTTTTTGTTTGTCCCCTATTTTCAGATCATTCGCGATTTTCGCTATCTGCGGTAGTCTTACCATCCGATTTCTGTATATGATACATGAAAGGTAAAAACTGTTTATTGCTGTTTCACAGCCAACTGTGAAAAACTATTTTCACTGTACAGTGAAAATGTATACTAAAAGATTTTATATTTTAGCTATGTTTTTAAAATAATTCGTTTTCAAGCTATAGTTCTTTATATAGCTATTAGTTTCTAGTCTCTTTTTATATCTTCTGAAGCATCAGAAACTATAGCTGAATATTCGAATAATGATAGAAAAAATACGAGTTTTTTAATCATATTGGATTAATGATGAACCAATTCATCCATTTTGAGAAAGGAGAACTATCTACAAAAAACTGCTGTGAATTTAATAAAATTCTTTTGTTCTGAAGCAGAAAACAATTTTATATGTTAACTTATTTAAAAACCATCCCTACAAATCTGTACTAATCTTCATAATAATATAACTTTATAAAGTCGATCCCAGACGATGTATGTGTATTTGGCAAACATTCGGCAGACGAGCTCATTCACATAGCGTGTTGGAGGTTAACTTCAGTCAACATTCGTTATGAGTAATGTTCCCGTCGATTGTCGGTAAACTAGCACGAATGAAGAAAACGCATACGTTCGTACGTATGTATTCAACATGGCGTATATATACATTTGACAAATGCTTGTACTCCTCAAATACACATAACGTCTGGGATAATGCGTACTTGTATCTTTTGAATAAACTTGACACGTGCAAAACTTCTACAAATGATAAATAGATGTATGTACTACTGTCACTTTTACAAAAAAACAAGAAATTTTAAAAACACACGTTGGCAAATTGTAACATATGTAATAAAATCTAACAAAAACATAAAAACTGACCACAGATCACTGCTTCCTTAGAACGCAATTACAAGTTGGAGAATTGGAGTAATAACATCTTAAAATAAAAGTTAAATATCGAATAGGAATACCATATTGCACTGAAGATATTTTAAATCCACTGAATAAATAAAACTTATAAAAAGCAATTATATTTATACTATTTTGTAAATTACATTATTTACGTGTATTGTATACTTCATCGTGTATTTGTAGGAATAAAAAAAAAACCATTACTATTTACACAAATCGTTTAACTTAAGAAGATACATATGAATGTGCGATTCGATTGAAAAATAGGTCAAAATTCGGATATAACTGTTTTATGTATACTAAATAATTTGTAGTTTTTTTTTGTCACTATACGTAATATTTATATACATTAATGGAGTAATTAATTATTGTATTTGTACATTAGAAGATTTGTTAAGGTTTAATTTTTAATTAAAACTTTGGTGTATTCTCGTATAACTTGTTTGTCAATATATTGTTAAATTTACTTCATTAGTTTTAAAATTATTACATCGCTTTGTAAATCAGTCTGATTTATAATTTTATCTATTACATTTGAAGTTGTCGATATCTGATTGTTTTTTAATTGTTGAAAGCCCACACTTTTGTCAAGTTCTTGATTCATGCAGAATACAGAATTCATGCAGAATACAGGGCTGGCGTCCAGAATACAGGGTTGGAATTTCCTTTAGAAAGGAACCACAATCAAAACCACCAAAGCTTGTTGTCCGCAGAAGGCAATTTAGTGTATTGTAGTGATGTTGATTCATTACTGAGTGAGTTCGAGGACCGTCATAATCATAAGGAATGGAGGTTGTCTATAGATACCTCTAAAATCAGTTTAAAAACAATGCTTCTTCATATTGCAAATATGCTAATTTCAATTCCTCTTACCAATGCAGTCCATATGAAGGAGGCGTATGATAACGCTATCGAAGATGCAATGCCAACAGTATTTTTTGGAATATATGCGGTGATTTGAAAGTTACAGCATTGTCTTAGGATTTCAACAAGGATATAATAAATTTTGTTTCTGTGCGAGGGGGATAGCAGAGATCGCAAAAATCCTTGTGTCAAGAAGCAATGGTCTAAAAGAAATTTGTACATCTTCCTCTCTTGGAAATCAAATTAGGATTATTGAAAAATTATGTTACGGCGATGGATAAAATATATATTCTATTGTCCAAGTATTCGTCTAACCTTTACTAATCAAGTTAAACATTGAATCAATCTATCTAATCCAAACTCTGTCTATAAAAATCTTATCGTTTATCTCAAGCTCAAGAGGAAGAAGTAAAAAGACAAGTCAATGATCTTCTAAATCAAAATATTATACGTCATCATGTTTACCATGGCCGTGCCGCGCCCAGTATATAGTGATACCCAAGAAATTGGATCAAAGTGGAGTTCCCAAATTTCGCCTTTGCATTGATTATAGATTACTAAATAGTCAAATTATGTTTCCTAAGTCCAGGTTTCCTATATTTAAAGAACAAATTCCACCATTGAAGTTAAAATAATAAAAGGTATATTTGTAGGCCTACAAAGAAGAGAGCTTATGAAAGATCATGACTTTGAAGAAAATTTGAATGGGGTTGACAAAGCAGCATGGAAGTGTTTTAAAAAGGTCGTAACTGAATTTCTTGACAATAGAGAAACTGAGAAATATGAAGAACTAGTTTCAGAACTCCTTCAAAATTATAAAGCTATGAAATCTAATATGTCCCTAAAAATACATTTTCTGGATTTACACTTGGACTTCTTTCCTGAAAATCTCGGCGCTGTGAGCGACGAATACGGTAATCGATTCCACAAAGATATTTTATCAATGGAAAAACGTTATCAGGGAAAATGAAATCCAAATATGCTTGCAGACTATTGCTGATCACTAAAAAGGAATGTTCCTCAAGCGCAGTAGAAAATCGTTAAAAACTGCATTATGATATATCAGACAAAAAAGACAAAAAGTTAAATTCTGTATCAGTTATTAATCAAGCGCAGTACAACTAAATACTGTTTTACTTGACATCTAAAACCTTCCGTTTGGTGTTTATCCATTTCCACGTGAGTAGTATAAATTCTCCAAAATTTGATGCATGTACAGGATATGGGATATGTACCGAAGAAAAATTTAAAAATAGCTTATTTCCAAATTAATGTATTTTTTGAGACGGTACCTGTAATAAAATTTAAAGGACGTCATACTTTAAAACCATTTATGGCAAAGGAATCTATTAAACGCGGCTTTTTTACTTTAGTTCTGAATATAATCCTGTACAATAAATAACTTATAGATTAGATATATTTTTAGTACCCCAATTGCGAAAAAAGTACACCGATAAGAGATTTAAGAAAATGTAGTCAATTCGTTTAAGCTATTTTACTTTCGAACATTTGTTTGAGGTTATTAATTCCAATAGCACTAATTTTGCTTTACTCCAATTAATAATCTAGTTTGTAATAGAAAAATTACCCAAAAAATTATTTACCTTTAGATACAAGTTAGTAGTAATCTTGATTATCATTATCATAATGCACAATTACATTGAGGTTAATATGTACTTGTATTTTAAATAAAATGTGATACGTGAAAAACTATATATCCAATAAATCATATATACAGGTTTCAAGCAAATAACTTCAGAAAAGTAAAGACGATTATAAATTCGGTAGCCAATTAATACAGCTTTGCAAAACACAAAGATTAATTACCCCCCGCCCTCCCCCCCCCCCGTCAAAAAATACTATCGACAACTAAAAATAGCAGTCAAAAAGTTACCAGAAGATTAAACTGATATAGTAACAAAACTGCATAATAATTTTAAAATTATTCTGTACCATGGCGAAATAAATATAATAAATAAATAATACAATAGAGCACGTAACAAAAACTATAAGTACAATAAAATTTTTTGTAAAAATACTAATATTTGCTAATATTTAATAACCGTGGCCAAGTATTTAGCCACTTTAAAAGCTTTAACATTTTAAAATAGACTATTTAGAACTACTTTCAGAACATTTCGATTTAGGCTCTTAGAACATATTAAAATGTGACTCTTTAGAACTTTTAGAACTACCTAAAGAGGTTAAGATTTAAATGTAATGAAAACGAAAGTGATGGTATGTAAAAAGAGGAGGTACGAACACAAAATATGGATGGATTCCAAATGGATGGAGAGAAAATGGAGATCGTGAAAACGTATACATATTTATAAAAGCATGTGAAGATTATGGTTAATGAAATTGCTATGGGAGGAAACGTTTGAACAACCAGTTATTACGAAGTCTAAGCTACTGGTAGTTTAGAGACTTAGTTATTATGAAGTTTCCAAATGGTAGTGGATAGCTTTATGCGGTCAAAATCTTAGGAGCATTGCATTGGAAACGCCTTTTGCAAATATCCAATCAAATTCGTCGAAATCACCGAAAGGGTGTACAGTTTAATAACATTTTGAAAATTGGATGGTGGAAATAAACGTTACAACGTTTTTCTCCAGTTAAAAAGTGATAATAGTAAAATCGGCTCCGCAAAAGGAATACATTAAGTCCTAAAACTTAGTGAGCGACTGCTGGAGGCGTACATACTGGAACTATGTGTGCGAGCCGAAGTATTGTCAGTTAAAGAGAGGACTGAAATAGAAAGGATGCAGTCCTAGGATATTTGAGAAAGAGTTTAGGGATTGAAAAATTCAGAACTGGGAATATTGTATTACCAAGAGTTAAAGGCTTTAAGGATAAGACAAAACTTTGAAAGGAAGCTGATATTAGATGGGGAACGGAGCCTAGTGGATAAATTATTTAATGCAGAACTGAAAGAAATTAAATCAAAAAGAAGCCAACAGATGGCGCTGGAAAATAAATTAGAGTATTTTAATTTGCAAATATTAGCATTTCTCATTTGATTGGTTCTTGTGCATTTATTTGCGAGTTTCAATAAACATTTTTATAAAAAATATTTAAAAATATGATTTTTGTTAAATAGAAGCACAAATTTTAATCAATGACATAAATCTTGATCAGCTCATTTAGGAGATATATTTTTACAACAAAACTAATTTTTAAATAACTTTATTCTAACTGCGAAGTTCGATTAATTAATTTAGTGTATCGGTTTATAAGATGTGATGTAAATATTAAATTTTGAATTTCGTTAAAAGAAAATATGTTATTTTGTTGCTGATAGAAACAGTCTTAGATGCGAGAAAGAAATTATAAAACTGGCCGAAATACCTTTGGCTAATAATAATAAAAATAATTAGATTTACATTAACGTTTCATAAATAATTTACAAAAAAATTTGCTTAAAACAATGTTTACGATTTTACATTTAAAGTTTAGTTAAATATATTAACAACTTTTATAACTAAATTATATTATATTAAGTTTAAAATAATATTAATTTAAAAAAAAACGCAGAAAATATTTATGTACAATTTAGCTTACAAACAAACTAACATCTCAAGTTGGTTCTGCTATAAAAAAAATGTTATGGAACATCAAGTTTATTGATTTTACTCAAAAGGAACATTGTTATTAGATTAGAAGTTTTATGGCATCTTATGATAACCAAAAAATATTTAAACCTATATTTTACGTCATCACTAATGGAAAAACCTTATTACTAATAATAAATTTGAAATAATTAAACAAGTTACGAATGTCATCGCTAATTGTAAGAAATTTGAATTTAATTGTTTCAACTTAAATCAAAACATCCAGAAAATTCATCTTTTACCAGATTAACGTATTTCTTGATACGAAATCTATAATCAAATTTATAATTTTAAATTTATAATTTATAATTTATAATCAAATCTATAATTGATGAAAACAGCATATAACAAAAACACCAATCAAGCTATTTTACTTTTGTTCTGAACACAGTTCTGAACAATAAATGAAAATTTTAAAGCCGCACCGGGCGTAGATTAATTATATTTCTAGCACCACCACACGGAAAAGAATAGTACACCTTAAAGAAGCTTATAAGTCAAGAAAAAAACTTGATAGAATATCCATAGAATCTAAGGGATATCGTGTTTGGACAAACAATAAACAACGCGTAGAAACAGTACGACGTATTAAATGTCTTGAAAATTATGATAAATGTCGAATGCGTTTGGAAGATTTTGCAACAGAAAATCTTTTTATCGGTAGAAAACAAATAATTTTTCTTTTTATATTATGTTAGTCATTCATTTTAATTTATGTTTTTGTAATAATCATCGGCTAAATAATTCTAAGAAGAGATCTCGACATGACATGATTCTAATTCAATGTAAACAAATTAAATAAATAAATAAATTGTTAATCAAATAAATAGGGAATCGGTAATTAATTAAAATAATCCGAACGACGGAAAGGTTTACTATGTATGGTCACAATTTTTTTTACAGGCAGTCAGCGAACAATATATATATGAACAGATGTCCATTATTACTACGAGCCAAGCGACGTTCATACTCCCTTGCATAGGAGGAGGATAGGGAGTTAGAGCCGACTGCAGAAAGATACACAGATTTGTAAGACACTGCATCTCGAGTGAGGAGTGGGAATTGGAGACAACTGCCGCAAGTGGATATATACTAACTTCCGCATGCAAGCGTTGTCCGTAAGCATGCAAGCGTACAACGCTCGTGTGTTAGAAAGAGAGAGAGAGAGGGGGGGGGGGCAGCGAAAGAGCTAGACGGAGGATATATCGCTCGCATTTGATGACCTTCCGTTTTGCTGTTTTGTACAAGTGGAATGAGAATACATGTCAGAAGGGATTAAGGCAATTTATAGCCTCTCGTTTTAAGTACATGTTTTTCACTTTTTTGGTAAGCCTTTCAATTTCTTCATTTACTTGTAACTTCCTACGAGATTATAATTATAACTTTCTTGAGGATAATTTTGGAAATGCTGTGGTCTCGTTTTATTTAACAATATCAGATCAGTCGTTTTCTAAACAAAGCCTCAACATAAAAAATCTCAACAATGTATATTTAAATGATGCATCTCCTAACGGAGTGGTTTGTAGGTCATAGCTGAGACACGTTATTTACAAAAAAAGATCGTTAAAATATTACAAACTTGCATTGAACTTAGGACATTTATCTCTTAATGACTTGTAACAAATAAAACCGATACAAGTATACTTTAACTTGTATTTTTTGAGAAATTTCCAAAATATTGATACATATTAAACCAGAAGGCAAATGATCTTGCCCAGTATTTTCCAAGTAAACTAAATATTGTATAGTCGAGTCCAGACTATAGACGGCTTCAGAAATTCCTTAAAAGAATGGTGGTGTCTAGTTCCAGTGGCTAGTTGTCACCATCTTCAAGACTCAAAAATGTATACATCTAATGATTTGCTATAAAATGCCAACTTTTCGGTGGTTAGTTGCTATCACATTTGGGATCATGAAATATCAATAAGGCCGTCTATATGTACAATGTAGTGGTTGCATGTACAATGTAGCCGTACAATGTAGTGGTTGTATAGATTTTATTTTTAGTTCAATGTGTTATCAGAGCAATTTGTCTTGAACACAGTATTGGGCCAATCTGTAATATTTCATTACACTCATGAGAATATGCTTTGACGCTAATCGACGATGTGGTTCAATAAGAAATTAGCAATGAACAGAAGCGAATAGTCCTTATACATAGTTCCTCATAGATATAAAAAAAATAAAAAAATTACATAAGTCTTTCATTTTCTTCATTTACTTAGAACTTCCTACGAGATTATAATTATTACTTTCTTGAGGATAATTTTGGAAATGCTGTGGTCTCGTCTTATTCCACAATATTAGATTGGTCGTTTCCTAACCAAAGCCTCAATATAAAACATCTCAACTAACTTATGTTTCTCTCACCGGGGTAGTTTGTAGGTTACGTGGTTTGTAAGTCATACCTGAGAAACCTTAAGTATAAAAATAGATCATTAAAGTATTATAACCTTGCATTGAAATTAGGATATTTTTCTGTTGATGACTCGTAAAAATAAAATTATACAAGTACGTATTAAGTATTGCTTAGTACGTACTTGTATCGCTTGCGAAATGTATTAAATATTGATACATATTAAAAATCTCAAAGATATATCCAAATCATGTATTTTCATATGAAAAAAAAAATGATTTCCTATTTACCAGAACTCACAGTTGGGGACAACTTCCATTTGGAGTTTTTTGAAATACATACTTACTAAGAAAGGAAACACGAAGGCAAATACAGACAACAAAAATCAAAAAGCTCAAAACTGTTAGGAAAATTTAAGTAAATGTAAAGATAAGCTTCAGGAACCAAGTTGAACAGTTTTTTTTTGCTTTGTAGACGCTCTTTATTCAATTTGTTTAATCAGCTTCGAGAACAAGATAGGAATTTATTGAAAATTTTAAAAATGAATTAATCTAAATGCATTTCCTAGCGTTCGATTGAACATTTCCTGGAATAAAAGCAATTAAATTTAAAAAAAATATGCCGCTAATATTTCTCCAGTTTTTGTGTTTTATGCAACAAATTCCTATAATTCTTGCAATTATCTCAAATATTTTTGGGCCAATTAGATATATATTAATTTTATAATTCAACGATTTATAACTCGAGACATCAATAATATCGTAAGCATTTATGTACTTGAATTAATATCCTAAACTAAAAATAATTAGACAATATTAGTAATATTATTAGAAAAAATAATAATAAACAGACGAATTATTTGTTAATACGAAAACAACTAAAAATAATTTATCACATGTCAAAATATCGGTCTCGCAATTGATTAATAAATACATATACATACTATATTTTGTTTGTGTCATTAAGTCTTTCGGTTTTTTTACTCGATCAAAAAATTTTATACGCATGTGCTCTTTAAAAACAAAATTCACTTACATGATCAATGACTATTAATGGAGTTTCTCTATACACTTAATATCGGTTGCAAAAAGTTTGAAAGCACTATTTACCTAGAAATATTCAAAGCGGCTCAGAAGTACGTACTAATTTCTGTCCCCCACTTGCATAATCATTTGAATACTTAATAAGTACTTGTCTCAATTTACACTTATATCGGTTAACAAAAAATTGACCATATGGCTTTGTTAACTGCACTCGCCAAAAATAATGAAATGCTAAAATTAAGATTATGTCATTAAAATAAGTTTTATTCATTGCAGAAAATAATACGGTTTCATTAGATGTTAACATGTATAAGGGCTGCTTCTCAAATACAGATACAAGTACAATTGATACAAGTACGTATTCAGTATTCAAATGACAATCTCGATATGAATGAAGACCTAAAGATTAGTACGTACTTGTATTTTTCTTTCGTTTGCAATATTAATATTTCAACGATTTAATTCCTATTCCGTTTCATTTAAGCGCCAAGCAATATTTATTTTATTAAGTGTTTTACGATTTTTACAATAATTTCGTTTAAATGTGCTGATTGCCAAATTTCGCTTATTGTGTCTATCTAGAATGAGTCATTCGCGATGATCAAGTGTTACTTGCAAAATTGAAAGTGCCAGAGTTAGTTAATAACTTCTACCTTTTCATTCGTATAGAAATAGTCACTTAAATACTCAATATGTACTTGTATCCGTATTTGAGAAGTAACACCTATATATGTTAAAGGTACTCTGAATTATTTAATTTTACTAATGCGATCCCACCGATTTACAATCGATATTAGTAATTAAAATTTTATTTAAATAATAAATTAATTAATAAAGATAATGAGATAAATAACTTTTATATGTGCTGGAAAAAAATAAAGTATAAGTTCCAATAAAATAATTTTGAATATATAAGGATTTTGATCGGCACGCCAATGATTTTACCAGGCACAATCTTGTAAACTTTCATGCGTGCTGCGTGTGGTGAGCGCATGCGTATAGATAATCGTATTTTCGGTATCACAAAACGGCGGTCGCAAAGACAACGATCGGTTTCAGTCGCCCCGACACTCGGCTGACATCGGTTCGAGTTTGATTGACGTCATCGAGGCATCTTTCGGAATGCCCCCGACAACGCTACGTAATGATTGTTGTGTGCTCGTCGCGTTCAAGTGCATCGGTTTCACAATCTCATCGATATCCTCTTGGAATAGGTTCTCCGGTCGTGGTGAAGTGAATGTGGAACGGGGTGGTTTGTAGGTCATACCTGAGACACCTTAAATATAAAAAAGATCGTTAAAATATTACAAACTTTCATTGAAATTTGGATATTTTTCTGTTAATGACCTAAAAAGGCAAAACCAATACAAGTACCTATTATTAATTGATTAGTACGTACTTGTATCGCTTGCGAAATGTACTAAATATTGATACATATTAAACTAGAAGACAAATAATACTGCCCAGTATTTTCGAAGTAAAGTTACTGTTGTATAGTCGAGTCAGTCCAAACTAGGAGCAGGCCCAAAAATTCATCAAACGAGGAACAGAAAAAGGTAGTTCTTCAAAAATTTAAGAAGGAAAAAAAACTTCCGACGAGATTATAATTATTACTTTTTTGAGGATAATTTAGAAAATGCTCTGGTCTCGTTTTATTCCACAATATCAGATAAGTCATTTTCGAAACAAAGCCTGAACATAAAAAATCTCAACAATGTGTATAACTAATGTAATTCTCAAGGGGATGGTTTGTAGGTCTCCATAAGACACCTTAAGTACAAAGAAGCAAGGTAAAATATTGCAAACGTGCAATGAAATTAGAATATTTTTTTCTTAATGACTTGAAACAACAAAACCGGTACAAGTACATATTATGTATTGATTAGTACGTACTTGTATCACTTGCGACATGTACTAAATATTGAAACATATTAAACCAGAAGTCAAATAATCCTGCCCAGTGTTTTTCAAGTAAAGTCAACGTTGTATAGTAGAGGCGGGTTCCCAGGAGCGCGTTCAGAAATTCATCAAAAGAGAGGTAGAAAAAAAAAGATAGTACCTCAAAAATTTAAAAAGGAAAATATAATGTATATTTCAATTTCGGCAGTTTCTTTTAACTTCCTTTGAGATTATAAATATTATTTCTTGAGGATAATTTTGAAAATATTATCCAGGTCTCATTTTATTCCACAAAATCAGATAAGTCATTTTCTAAACAAAGCATCAACAAAAAAATCTCAACGATGTATATCTAAATCATGCATCTCCTAACGGGTTGATTTGTAGTTCATACCTGAGAAACCTTAGGTACAAAATAAAGTCATTAAACTATTACAAATTTGCATTGAAATTAGGATATTTTTCTCTTAATGACTTGAAACAACAAAACTGATACAAGTACGTATTATGTATTGATTAGTACGTACTTGCATCGCTTGCGATATGTACTAAATATTGACACATATTAAACGAGAAGGCAAATAATCCTGCTCAATATTTTCCAAGTAACATTAATGTTGTATAGTCGAGTTCAGATCAGGGGTGGGTTCAGAAATTCATCAAAGGACAGGCAGAAAAACAGATAATTTCTCAAAATTTACAAAGAAAAAAAAAATAATGTCATAAGCCTTTCAATTTCTTCAGTTACTTATAACTTCCTACGAGATTATAATTATTACTTTCTTGAGAATAAATTTGAAAATGATGTGGTCTCGTTTTCTTCAACAATATCAGATAAGCCATTTTCTAAACAAAAGCTTAACATAAAATCTCTCAACGATGTATATCTAAATCATGCATCTCCTAACGGATTGGTTTGCAGTTCTAACCTGAGACACTTTAGGACCTAAAAAAACTCTTGCATTGAAATTACGTGTGAAGTAATGATTAGTACGTACTTGTATCACTTGCGAAATGTACTAAATATTGATACATGTTAAACCAGAAGGCAAATAATCCTGCGCGGTATTTTCCAGTTAAAGTCAATGTTGTATAGTCGAGTCCAGATCAGACATCAAAAGAAATAGATCAAAAGACAAGCAGAAAAATAGGTAGTGTCTCAAAAATTTACAAGAAAAAAAAATTATGTACATAATCTACAAACATGACTATACAAGACGATGATATATTAGAATTTTTGTAAATATTATCTCGGAAATGATCTTGAGCACAAGTTAAGTGGGTTATTTACGATTAGTGCATGGAATTATTAAGAACAAAACGATGGAAATTATAAGCGAATGAATGCTATAAAGTGTGTTATTGACAAATTTTGCACATTGAAGAAATCTGGACCGATAAAATTTAATGATGGATTATTCAAACTTGACGTCAACATTAATTCCTTCAAGATCTGAAAAGTTTGAGAAACGCCGGAAGTCTCAAACTTGATGAATTTTTTTGCAATATCTCCGGAATCGCTACAGATAAAAGATTCAGACTAACTTTATTAGATTTTACTTTAAGAATGCTTTTCTTTCCAATAATTTTTTGTCATGAAATATTGATTACATACTGTTACATACAATGTTGACCATTTAACAATGTGGAAAACTCTTTAGAAATACCCTGTATGTTTTTATCCTTTTTGATTAATCCTGTATAGACGACGAAAGCGCAAAAATAATAACAATATACTTTACAGTTTACAAAATAATTTTTGTATGAACTTTTTTTGATATCTTTTATAATACATTCAGCTTTGACGCACTAATGATTCACCCTGTATATCAGACCTTCAAAACAAAAATTCAAATGATTAGTTCTTTCAAAATAAACATGATTGAAATTATCTTACCTATATTCGACATATCCATGCTATTAGCGGCAGCCGCTGCTGCAGCCGCCGCAGCTGCAGCTATCCCTAAATTAAGTGCACCGGTCGGATCCATTTGACCACTATGGATTCCATGGCCCGTCCCACTACTAGTTAAACCCAATGGACTACCAATTGGACTTTCACCAGTCACTGACGGACTTATCCGTAGATCCTGTACACTCCCCGCGCCCGGGCTGGCTGAGGACGATCGTGGTCCAACGGAACAGGGATGGCCGGGAGGTGTTGGCCCATGTCCACCGCTACCCGGGCCCAAACCGCTAGCGCTCATGTTACTCAGTCGCGCTATATGCGATAATTGAAGGCCGGAACTGAGTGAAGGTGGATGTAGACTACTAGCGCCAAGTGTTGAACCAGCTGTAGAGCCAATAGGTGATGGAATTACTGATGTTGCTGCACTCACTGGAGGTACCTAATTACAAATGCATAAATTCATTATGGCTTAGATTGCTAGAAAATTTAAAAATATCATCAAATATTTTCAAAAAACTGTTTTGGAATTGTTAGAAAACTGCTGCAACTTCGAACATTATTAAAAACCTTTCTGGTAACCAAACAAGGTGTAAAAATTATGTATTAGAAATATCTTACTGTTGTTGCACAATGTGCCGCTCCGGCCAATGCAAGTGAATTTACAAGATTTGCAACCGTAGAGTTGGTCGAATCGTGCGCAGTGGATGTGTGCGCATGTTGTTGCGCCGCTGCTACCATGGAACACATCTGCTGGCGTAGGCCGTGCGCAACAGCGGCTACGGCAGCTGCAGCCGCTGCACCGGGCGATACGCTTGGATCGACATGTGGATGCGAGTGATGTGGACCACCACTTCCACTACCTGGACCGCCCGGTAGACCACCTACCGATCCATTACTACTACATGACGTCGGCACTGATGGGGGATAGCTTTGAATCGTTACACCATCCTAGAGGAAAGGAATATTAAAAGAATATTATGTATTACAGATGTTTCATTTGAGCAAATATTTAATCAATAATTGTCAATCTCTAATGTAGTCTGAGGACTAATCTTGAGTCTGAGGACAGCGAATGAGTGTGTATAGTTTTTGGTTACTTTATTTCAAAATTTTTAAACATTTTTTTTCACAGCGGTTGGAGTAGTCTAGTTTTTAATCATCTTTATATATTATATGTTAAAGTTTTTATTACATATTGTAATTTTATATATTTATTTATTATATACCTTTCATATTTCACATCAACTATTCATTACTGAATCAGTAATAAATTCCCGAATCAAGTTCAGTAATGAATAGTGGATGGATTAGTTTTACTCCAATGGTTTCTTCAAGATCGTGGACAAGTTTGGAGCTTAAACCACTTTGTTTTTTACAGATTGAATTGTACGAAATTATTCAACAATTTCTAACAATCTCCCCACTATCCAACCATCCACACAATCCATCAACACAATACAATCGCAGAAAACCATCCACTATTCATTACTGAGAATCAAGCCCAGTAATGAGTTGCTGAATCAAGCTCAGTAATGAATTGTGGATGGATGAGTTTTACTCCAATCTTCAAGATCGTGACAAGTCCGGAAATCAAATCATGCGTTTTCTTGCAGATTGAATTGTACAAAATTGTTCAACAATTTCTAACAATCTATCCACTATCCGTCCAGCCAATCTATACAATCCATCCACTATTCATTACTGAAACAAGTTCAATAATGAATTACTAAATCACAAACTCCCCTCTATCCAGCCATACACACAATTGAATCCATACAATCCATCAACTATTCGTTACTGAATCAAGTTCAGTAATGAATAGTGGATGGATGAGTTTTACTCCTATTTTGATCAACAATTTCTTTTTTATTCACAATTTCTTATTTCTCACTAATTGTTATTCAATAATTTCTTCCCAGAATCCATCCATTCACGCAATCTATCTACAAAATCCACACATTCCAATCTACACAATCCATCCACTATTCCTTACTGAATGAATGTCAGTAATGAATAATGGATGGGTGACTTTTACTCCTATAGTTACTTCAAGATAGTGGGCATGTTCGAAACTTAAACCACTTCGTTTTCTTACAGATTAA
>WYDF02265950.1:0-18644 GCA_009867245.2 Adranes taylori
CTGAGGTAACGTACCTGGGCATAACTTTCAGCTGGAAAAATGACCTAGACTCCACCTTAGCCAGAGTTAGAAAGCGAATCAATCTAATTTCAAGTCTCAGAGGACGACTAGGGCGCTGTGACTCCAAAACACTACAAAACGTATATAAGACCGATTATTGACTACAGAGCAATTATGTACTAAATTATTTTGTTTGATTTTGCAATAAGTTGACCAAAATTATAAATTATTTCAG
This sequence comes from Adranes taylori, assembly GCA_009867245.2. Lineage (NCBI taxonomy): Eukaryota > Metazoa > Arthropoda > Insecta > Coleoptera > Staphylinidae > Adranes > Adranes taylori. The sequence goes on from WYDF02265950.1 coordinate 236, forward strand.
AGAAGTATAGAATTATAATAATTATCAAAGTTATGTATGATTAATTATAATTATTATAATTGCAAATAATAAGTTTGAAAGTAGATACCAGATTGTTAATAAATTCAAACGTAATAATAAACCCGCGACGTTAAAATTGAACAAATATAACCTTTAAATATCTTTGAAATTTTAAAAGTAAAATTTAAGTAATTTATAAATTATTTAAAATATGATAAATATTAGCCATATAATCAGAGGCTAGATCTGTTCGAGCCCTATAGCAACATCACTTTGTCCCTTTACTTAATACATCCTCCAAATCTGACGTATTAATAGGGAACAACATCCAGATAACAAATCCGTTTCCCTTGTTATATAAAATAATTAACTACAACAATACAAAGGAAATCTACATGGAAAATTTTAAATGAATTACAAAATAAAAATCACCAAGCCTTAAAATTTCCAGAACTGCCAGATACTTTAGCCAATAAGTTCACTATACAACAAACATGTAACATGATTAACGAATTTTTTGTGAACCTAGATAATCAACTGCCTTCCCTATTTAAAGACAGTTTTAATTATGTAAAGAACTGTTATAATCCTCTTTTCTTATCACCAGTAACCGATAATGAAGTTTTAATGACTGTAAATAAAATTAAAAATAGTTACAGTTCTGGTGATGACCATATTGAAAAAAAAATATTCATCACATTCTAAAAAGATCTTTGGTGCATCCCATTCACAAAAATTCGTGAACGTGATCGCCACCTCATCTTTCATATACTGGAAGTCCTACGTTTTATTATAGCATAAAACAAAAGTTGAACATTTTAATTTTGACTGTCACCTTTTAAATCGTTTATTAACTGCAATTAGCACAATATTGTTTAAGGTAAACTAAACATTAGTCTAACCTATAAATCGCTTACCCATGAGTCCCCCGGTTCCATATTTGTCTAAGCTGTCCGATTTGCCATGGCCTACGACCGCTCTTGACTTTCCTTTGGGCTAATTTCTAAAAGAGCAGTCTGACGTTTCGCACGCCAGACTGCTTTGACCTTATGAATTGTCACTGCACGAATTCGCCAACCCATTAATACCCTACGGCCGCTTTGGTGCCGCCTGCTGCCGATTTTGACTTACTTTTTCCCAGCTACTGCTTTTAAACCCGTTTTTCTCGTGTTGGCTTTGGACAAAATTGAGTTCACTGGGTCTTACACATGCTCTCCAAGTTTAATTTTTTTCAACACCCTGTAAATATGTTAAATTGTAATTTTAGAAAAAAATGTTTCAAATGAAATGGAATGAGCTTTTGGTAGCCTATACAATAATCTTTATTGAAGTATCCTATCTTTTACAGTTCCTAAAATATATCGAAAAGTTTGTAACATTTTAAACGTAGCAACGTCGCTTTCTACACCACTTTCAGGCATGGTACTAATTTCATTCGACGCATAATACAATATTCTATATACGAGCGAAATTTTAGTGTTCTAGTTTTAAAGCTGAATTTCTGAATAAAACTATGAACCTCTTCCAAAATTATAATGTGCACCAGCCACTGATAGTAACATATATTCAATTGCAAAAATACTTATAAGCCTTTTGTCTTATATGTCTCATACAACGTAAAATTTTTTCCTGTAACTTTACATATATGTGCTTTTATTTAGGCCTTACATGTGATTGTTGAATGTCAGTTACCAGGGCGAAAAGTTTTAAGTTAATAAGGACCATATCTTTGGTATTGTTAAAGTTACATCCCTCATGTGTGTATCATTTTAAAGAGAATTACAAGGGCTATCAAAATATATAAAAATATACAGGGGGTTACTAAAATGTGTTAATACATGTGTTAATACACGTTAATACTTTCCATTTGATAAATTCTAAACAGAAAATTATATTTGATAACTCAATAATTTGTTACATAAATCTAAAACATACTAATGAATTTAGTTGTAATGCTAAATTACAAAATATGTTTTCGAGTAAATAAATCAAAATAACTTTTGCCGGGTCCGCTACTTGCTTATAAAAGAAAGTATCTTCGCGACTATTATTCATTATTATATAAGAATCATAGCCGTTACTATGTTATTTTTATAACAATTCTCTGTTTTTCTTAGTCTAGAAATTGTAAAATGTTATATTAAGGTAATTTAAATGTTTTAAGTTCTTTAAATAACTTGGAATCATTGACTTTACTTTCTAACAATGAATTCCTGCTAAAAGTATAATTATTTTAACAATCAAAGTTAGTGTAATTAATTAAGTACATTAATAAATTAAATTTAAAGCTAAATCTTTGATTTTTATTAAATTTCATGTAAATGTTTTAAATAAACCAACCACGCAGCCACGAAATATAATTCACGCCCCGTTTTCAGAAGGTGGCGCCGGGGGGTAATTGTTAAGAGGATCAAGTATCTGAAACATTATTTAAACTGGACGAAATTTGAGTGTTCACTCTGCACTACCATGATCATTCCAATTTATGACTCCAATTTATATTTTAGATTGGTAGTTTTTAATAAAACGACTTGAATCCCACACTATCTAACTTTATGACAAACGAATTTTTAATGCCCCCCCAGCCGACACCCGAAATGATCTTTCATAGACATCCTAGCATCGTCGTTAGCTGTAGCCTCCTAATTCTATTGCGTAAATTCATATGCACGAATCGGATGCAGGTGTAGTGTCTGTTGAACACGTGTGCTTAGAATTCTCAGAACTTTTACGAACTATTTAAATATAATATAATTTGAATGCATTTTAAATTTATTGAAAGATAAATTATGAACGTAAGTGTAACCAACTTCTAGCAAATCACATTTAATTAATTCAACCCATTATTTTTCCGTGCGTGATAATGAAAGTTAAAAACACGCGCAGCATTCGTCGTAGGCGCGGTATATGAAAAATATGTGAAAATTTTAATAAAACATTTTCAAAATTTGGTTGCGCATTATACGCCGGTACACTTAATACGCCGAGATATGTGGTACTTATAAAGGTTTTTAATTTTAAGTTTTAAATGAAACTATTATTTATGTCATTAAGTCCATTTACTTCTAAAACGACTATGTACAAAGACGATTTCGAAATATTTATATGTAATAATTTTATGTATGTAACTATAATTAAGTAGTATAATTTTATCCACTAACACGTAGTTCACAGATATGTATAAGATACATTTTATATTATGCATTGTTATTTAAGGTATGTTAAAAATTTAAAACTATTATACATAGATATATTTGAAAAGAGAACACAAAACCAGGAATTTTTAATATATCCCTGAGCAATATATAGATATATTTATATATATTTATATTATTTCTTTTATATAAAATGTATAAAAATTAATCGTATAAAAAATAAGTAGAAACACAAATTACTAAATTTAACAAAAAAGATATAAAACGAATTCAAAATAAATTTCCTACCACTAAATATGACTGTTGCAATAAATAAAAATATTCATATATATATACATAATATATATATATTTAATAATTTTGACACATGACATTTTTAAGTGCTAATAGTTTAAAATTACTTATCGAATATATTTCTTTTTACATAACAACAAGTGTTTAATCTAATATTGCCGTTTCATTTTGTTTTAATTTAATTTGTTTGACTGTTTTAATACTAATTGTAAATATTCAAGAAGCTTTATGATCTACACTATTCGCAAGCAAATCAGTAGTTTTATTTTTCTCTGCTAAACTATGAAACTACTGATAGATATAGGTATTTATTTGGTGAAAAGTTACATAGTAATATCTTTTCAGTTATAAATTTTCAATCTGATAACCCTAATAAGGTCAAATTGGTTTATAATGTTTTTTTAAGTTTTAAAATAAACTTCATTATTTTATCAAACATTAAGTGAAATAGTAAAGAAAAATTTGTTTCGAAAAGAAATTGAGTGCAGATGTATATTAAAATATAACATGAGAAATATAGAATAATCCAATTAATATTGCAAGGCAAGACAGGGGGAAGAAGAGGTCAAGGGGGTCGCCAAACATCATGATTGAAGAACATTAGGTTGTGGGCAGGAACGACAACCATACATCTATTCAGAACATCTGTTGGCAAGGTTATATGGACCAATATAATGCCAACATCCATAAAGGATCGGCGCCAACAGAAGAAGATATATTAAAAAGCTCCTGACCGAAATCACAAAATAGAGCTCGGTTATTGGTTGTTTTCTTTATCTAATTAATTTCTAGATTTTGATTGTTTGTCAGTTAGTAGCTGCTAGTTAACAAGCGCCTTGCCGTCTTCAAAAGAAATTAGAAGTCATAAGAAAATGAGTGCTTCAGTTTTGTTATTTTAAGTACGAGGGCTGTTTAACAGAACAGTGACTTTTCAAAAGCTGGCACCGTTTCTTTGGTAACGGCCATTATTTGAAGAATTAAATTTCCAACAGTGGTTGTTATTTGGGAGAATTATAGAAGATTTTTTGACTTTTGATTGAATATTTGATATTGAATGGAGCCTGCTTGATATCTATAAAATATAATCGTAAATAATAATGGGTGTTAAAACAAAGTTAACTCAACAAAACAAAGACTAGATTATATCATATTAAAATAATAATGGTTGAAAGATAAAAAATAAAAATCCAAAACCAAAACTAGTTAAAGAAGAAGGACTCAGTTGGTTTAAGTTTGACAGTTGAAATTCACGTTCTGCAATCGAAGCTTTTTTTGTGCTTGACACCGAATATAAATTAATTCCATATTCTTTCATCACTTTCTTGAATCTTTCATTATAATATTCTGTTAAATTATCAGTTTGTAATTTTTTTTGGAATGCGAACAATTGAAATTTTTTAATCTCATAAAAACCAAACCCACTATATTGCCACTAAAACAATAACGTGGCAATTTTTTTAAGCGTTTATTGTGGTGAGTCAAATTTGAAAGTAGAACATGACAGAACTTTAAGAGGAAACATGAGAGTTTCGCTTTATTTTCAGTGTTGCCTTGTTTTCCATGGAAGAAACCTATTTTTTTAATGAAACCACAAATGTAGCTTCTCATAGTTTTGTAAGAGTATACGTATCTGTTTCAAAAGTTTGTCGAAATATCGTGTTTCAAATCAGATATTTGAAATGAAACTTACATATTAAAATAATAATAATAATATTTAATGTTAAATGTAAATTTATTAACGTTAATTGATCTATAATAAGGTTCTTTATTAATAAATTGTTTATTAAAAAAATGTATGTACTTGTTTTATTTTATTTACTACGACCGGTTTCACTTATACAATAAGCGTCATCCATCAGGTTAAATAAACTACATGAAACAAAAATTATATACGAATTACATTAAAATAATAATATTACCTTACATTTTACCTAAAAGTATAGCATCTAATTTCCGATATATATGAGTCTGTTTTGTGTTGAGGATTGCGTAGTTAAGATTGTATGATGTGCATCTGTGTTTTCTTTTTGCGTGGATGATTCTGAAATATATTATAGTGCAGATTATGTTTGAGAAGTATTGAATGAGTTATATATTTGTCTCCTGTTTTTAGCACTTTGGAAAGACTTGAGGAACGTAAGGATCATGTTCTTTAAATCTTGCCAAAATACTAAAAAAACAACAGACAAACATATAACTCATTCAACACTTCTCGTAAACTGTAATCTGCACTACTATAAACTTCAGAATCATCCACGCAAAAAGGAAACACAGATGACATCATGCAACCCTAACCACACAACCCTCAACGCAAAACAGACTCCAATATATCGGCAATTCGATCCTAATTTTCCATCCACTAAAATGTAAGTTAATATTAAATATTTTAGTGTAATTAGTTTATAATTTTTGTTTTATGCAGTTTATCCTGAAGATGCTTATTGTATAAGTGAAGTCGGTGGCAGTAAATAAAATAGACTAAGAAAGTACAATGTTTAATAAACGTTTATTAAATGTAAATTTAGTAATAAAATTTCTTATTCATCTTGAAAATTAAACTTGCAATATTTTGTTTATTTAGGTTATCATGTCAAATTTAATAACTGAATTAAGTAGATTCGTTTACTATATCAAATTTAATAACTGACTTAAGCAGATTCATGTGCGTTTCTTACATTGTAAACTTGAAATCACACATAATTGTATTAAAGAAATATACAAAAGTAACAGTCTTTTTGGTACTAATTTATACTAATATGTCATTATCTACTAAGCTTATATGGATAAATTTAACATTTCAATTTTGCAAATATAACAAATATGGAAGAATAATAATTATTACAAACAAAAACACACATTCAAACAAACAAATTTTGAATAATGCACATTAACCGTGCATATTGTTGTTTAATTTTTACAAATAAGTCTGTCTGTTATGAGAATGAACTTGCTACCAAAACTAAACACATATACCAGAATATGAAAGATTGCCAGAGATATGGGACAGCTGTATATTATATCAATAGTATTCTCATATTCGCCTATATTCAAGTCTATTTGGAGTAATCGTAAAAAATACTTTATCGCTAATACGAATTTAAGCACAATAATAAAACTGAGCGTGTGGATTTAACCGCAGTACGTCAAGTGTCATCCAGATGCACATATTCAAATACTTTTTAGAACAAAATAATTCTGGACTATAATAAGCGTAAATATGAAAACTCAATTCAAATGTGCCCATTTATTAATTTAAAAAAAAGATGTTTCATCGCTTTCAATATGGTATACTTAATATACAGCTGTCCCATACGACTAACACTCTTTCTATAGTTTTCAAATAAAACATTTTTTATTTGATTTTAGCTATAAAATAAAAGTTTGATGACAATTTATGCGAATAATATTGTTTTTTAAACTAGGGTTACCGATTTATAGTCGGTTTTATAGTCGATTTATAGTCGGCATAGGTATCAATTTCTGAAACTCTGAATTATGAATCTGTGATGAAACCACTGCCGTAAGTGCTTTAAATCATTATCATCCCTTTTTTTCTCCAAAGATAGCAAGATGGCATGCAAACAAGAGTTATTTGTACGAAAAATATATAAAACTTAGTAGATAAACAAGCCTATTTAACATTCTTAAGTTTCATAATAATCTAATAAAAACATAATTGTTGAAAGAAATCTATCTCACATATAAGATGTAATCACTAAAAGTTAATAAAATAATTGGCCATAGGAATATTATAATTCTTTCAATAACACACAGTTTGTACAATATGGTTAATTTCGGGGATCAGACTCAACTTACTAATTACAGGTGTAATTTTGCAATTGAAGAGTATTGTCACGTTTGAAATTATTTACTTATTTATACCAATTTATATTATCTAATAATATATTAAAACCGTAAAAGCGTCCAGCTCGTCAACTATAGAGCAAAACGAGAGGGGTCCTATTTTGGATTTTCAAAGTAAAATGACAGCTCGCTCGACAAGATTAAAGATTTTGAAATTTCATAGATGATGAAAATGTCTAATTATTTATTCGAAAAAATGTTTGAAAAAAACCAACAACGATCTAGTTATAGACAAGAAGTGATATTTTGCGTAAATATCAAATTGTGAAATTTTATGTAGATTTTGAGAAATATTCCAAATCGTACAAAATTTCATAATTAAAAAAAAATTAAACCGATTCTATTTGACATGGTACGGAATTATTTCAGTTAGTCACGTCCTCCTATAATGCTACATATTTCAAACTGGACTCATCGGAGAGAAGGAGAATTCGCATGTGCCAGCATCATATTCGCTAGATTTCGAATTGATAAGCCCCGAATGGGGTCTAGGAAGTGGAAGTGCCAGCGAGTACCACTGATGGAAATACCGATTAATGCCCTTTTAAAAAAGTGATGAACGACAATTCTACGATTTACAGTTATTGAGTTTAGAATTTTTTACAACATTCAATTTCCTATATTTATATACTTTATTAGGCTAGAATCGGCAACAATTCTGTTTACATCTCTATTCATAGTTCCCGAACAAAAAGAAATAGCGAATAAAGTATCTGACCCTGGTTTTAGAACTCTCTATCATTTTAGATTTCGATCCATCTTTTGGCAATTCTTTTAGTCATCTTTTAGTAATTTTGAAAAAAATCCAGATTTTGAGCTTTTTTCAAATATATGCGTTCTGGTCATAATTTGTTCCAAATCATGTATTACACAGAAAGTATATCGATAGAATATCTCAAAGAAAAATTAAAGAAGACACATTGTAGGCGTTTTATAAGATACACTAATTTATAGAGTACACTAGTCTAATTATATATTAAAAGCGTGCGGCCTGTCAACTAATGAAAAAATCGGAAGGGTCCTACAAAGGCGCTTCTTATGAAAATGACAGCTCTCTCGACAAGGTTTAGAATGTAGCGTTTGCGAAATTTGACAGATGTTGGAATTTTTTTACTCAAACAAAAAAATTCAAAAAATCAGATCGGAGTTATGTTACAAATTGTCAATTTCAATGAGATGAAATTTGGGAAAACACGTCAGATTTCATTCATTCGTTTTTGAGATAAATAGAAAAAACGCGATTCTGTAAACTCCATCTATTGTACACTTCTCGATTAGATGAAAACGTATAATTGGATACGTTATATCAATAGACAAGGCTTGCATACGGCTCTGGTATAGGCGTGGTATCATTGTTTCGAAATAATATTTTGAAGGTGAAAATGAGTTGTCCGCGCCGCAATCAAATATTGGGACCGAGGGACTCATGGGTAGACTCTGGTAGACTGCAACAAAGCGGGCATACGGGGCCCGGGGATTCATGGGTAGTCAAAATGAAATGTTCTTGGTGAGAAATTTCCCTAAAGTGAATGGATCAACTCCAGTAAACAAACGTGACAGAACTGTCGAAAACTTTAACGATCCTAATCATAGATAAAAAGTTTTGTTGTTATCTTTAACCACTGGCGACATTGGACTGAATTTGATCAGAGCCAATTATTTATATTGAAATTCACAACTTGAATTACAAGTTCATGATAGAATTTATCGTCTTAGAGAAACGAAGCAAGTTCATGTCTATAAATTTATGATACGCGATACAATTGAGGAATGTATTAAACTTTTACAAGCAAAAAAAACAACGACTGTACGAGTGCAATCAAAACTGATCTTCGATGATCTCAAAATGTTATTTAATATGAACTAAATTTTATAAATTATTTTATGCTGATCTCGTTTTTTAACATTTTAACGTATTTTATGAGGTAATTTTGTATATATGACGTAACTATATGACGTACTTTTGTATTTAACTATATTTTTGCATTATAAATTTTCATGCTTAAATAGTTATTTTCATAGCAATTAAATAGTTTTTAATTGATTGCACTTATAAATATTTGCTAGTTCAGTTACATAGACCTGGAGATAATATTGTAACAAGGAAATTTGTCCTCGTTCAAATTTAGTTCTACGGTAAATACTTTTGTACGCTTCATACTTGTAAGCTATTAAAATAATTCAGGATTGGTAGATTTTGTGAAATGTTGCTGTTACCTAGGCCTTTAGGGAATCTATATATGTATATAAAAATGGATGTTTGTATGTTTGAAATTAATATTCCTCGACACCGTTTAACCGATCTTCATGAAAATTGGCACATATATGTATTTTTCAGGGAGAAATTTTTTATGCTATCCACATTGTTGTAAATCGCGACTAGATAGCGTTGCAGTACATCAACTTCTACACCGCTCAACCGATTGCCATGAAAACTTATATACATAAGTACTTGAATACGAAGAATATTTTCATGCTAGCCACTTTGTTGTAAGTCGACATTAGATGGCGCTGCAGCACATCAACTTCTACACCATTCAACCGATCGTCATGAAAATATATATACTTAGGTATTTGTGTACAAAGAATATTTTTATGCTGCCCACTTTGTTGTACTTGCCACTAGATGGCGTTGCCACAGACCGCGGCAATGAGAGAGCTGGTCGCGGCAATTTGGGCATGCCACGGCAATTAAAATGTAGAACAACTCATTTATCCTCTACACGAACAAATTATTTTACGTAAGCCGTGGCCACCGACCCATGTAGTACGGTGGTAGGAAAAGGCACACATGTGCCGAAACGAGCTAGCTATATGGTACTAAGAAAGCAATAAAAGCCACACAACTCTAAAAAATAGTCGATATGAAATTTTAGGTTATAGGGTGAATCCTTACCAGTCAGCGTTTTGAAAATAAAATCGTTAATTAAATTATATTATAATTTTTCCAAATTAAATTGTTTTTAATTTTTAATTTGAATTCTATGAATAACATAGATTGAATTGATTCGGCAACAAGTTTATTTATTGAGATAAATTAAAATAAATTGATATGAATTAATAAGGTAACGGTGTGTAATTCTAAAATAAGTTGGTGATGGTAGGAACGACAAAACTTATAAGTAAAATAAATAATTGGGGAAATTTATAAATAATTGGGGAATTTATTTGATGAAACTTGATACAAATATTGCGAGAAGATCTCGTCGTGTAGGAGAGAATCGCTGCGCACCCCATTAAAAGGATTATCTCTTGCAAGTCACGTTAGAAACAAAATCATCCCCCGAAATAGAACGTGACAATATATCATTTATTATTACAAAGAAACCTGATTACACGTCTATTTGTTCAATTAATTCATCTGCATTTTAAACATAAAATGAAAATTAACAATCTGATCCCCTAATTATTTAAAACAAATAAAACTGACCTAATAACATATTATAAAATCTATATACAAAATAAATCTAGACACATACCTTATGCTAGATTTCGTCTAATGTGATGTACAACATAAAGATATCAATTTAACTAAGCATTCCTCCTGGTATATGTTCACAAACTTGCACTTTTACTCACTTTTTATTGACACTATATTTATACTGGCATTTTAATGTCAAACATACAACTGTGTCACTCATTTTTGATACAGATGCTACTTTAAATGTGACTAGATTATTTATTCAAGGCTTTATAAAGAGAAATTTCTAGGCATAGTATATGAAATTTCACTTATTTTTTGTTACAATTTCACAATGAATTCTCTAGATTTCAGATTATCTGGTCTTAAATAGGGTACTAACAAAACAAAAGTATTCTTACTTGCATTGAACAAATAATCGAAGGCAACAAAATAATAATACTATGTATGCTTTGTTCTAGTTGCAAGAATAAAATACATAGCCTTGAAAAGTCATGCATTTGGATGGAATATAAGTGTATACTTCGCGGGATTCTTTTGCCCATTAGAAAAAAATATACGTTCCGGTGTGTCTGATCCATATTTTTACGAATTTTGATGTCCCTACATTTAGGATAAATCTAATATTCAATCAAGGTCGTACCACATTTACAAGGATGAAACATATTTCAGTATCCACTTACTTGAATTGAGAATGAGAATAGTCAGATGTTACAGTCTTTCAGTATTATATTGTAGACAGCAACCTGAAAGGAGAAGAAGATGTAGATGGCAACCCAAAAAGAGAAGAAGAGTAAAGTTGGTTAGTCTTGTTTGAGAATACGATATTTTGATGTATTTGATATTATGAATATGAGTTGGAATAGAGTTTAATATCTTCAGAAGTGGGATATTAATATAAAGGAATTTCCGTACGGAGACAAGGAATTTCTTAACCATAGGTGAGATTAGATTTAATTAACAGGTATTTGTTTTTCTGGTGAAAGCTCGATTTTGATTGGTGTATGGAGACGTAATTAGTGAAACTACGTATCTTCGAAACTTTTGAGGTGGACATTAATAAGAATTGTGCTAAACATGCATCACAGAAACGGGAATAATTTTGAATTTACAAATAAAATTGTAATCAAGGTTACTAGAATCATTGCAAATTATTATTCTTGAAAAAAATGACTTCATACAGTTTACGAAATTCGCAAGAAATAGATGACGTAATCAAGATGCTAACGATACGCAGGATAGTTTAGAGGGTTTTGGGAAAGGAATAATCAAATCCCAGATTCACAAACAGTTATGGAACGAATGTTAAGGGTAATAATTGCAGAAAACAAAAGATGAGATGATATGATTGAAACGCTATTATACTGGGTGATTTCCAACTTTATCATTAATTTTAGCAGGAGGTAAAACATAATGTAATTGAGTTCCTACTAAAACCAATTTTTAAGCATTTTTTTAAATAATTTGAGTCAACGTTTTTAGGAATGCGCGTATACAGTTGAATGCGCTTTCAACACGCGATATTATGAGGTTCTGCGATAACTGTGATAAATAAAATATTTTTTAAATCTGGCCTTCATACTCTTCGTGTATGAAACGCTTTGAATGTTTAACGATGTTACTTGGGCACATTCACCATTGTGCTGGTCAGTTATGAAAAGTAGGTTAATGATATTCAATACTATCTATTCTAAAAACATTGTATTTTTTATTTTTCTAAATATCTCTTCAACCCTTTATTAAAAAGTGTTGGTACTTTACAGACGCATTTGAAAAAGAATCACCAATGTCTTGTTAAAATTAATGACCTAAGTTGTGAATCACTTTATATAATCACAGAGAAACGGAAATAGTAGAGATAGTCAATGGGGATAGTGTCATTTAATGTCCGAATTAACAAAGGAAATACCAAGACGTATGGATACAGAGTGGCTTAATAAAATAGAGGCCATGAAAGATTTGCATGATTGGCCTGAAGTTTTTGAATTAGGGTCAACCCGATCACATTTAAAGGGAGCCGATCACATTTAAAGGAAGTTGGTTTAGTTACAAAAGAGGAGAAATTATGACATGGCAAGACTTTAAAGAGGATTCCCAAGAAATATTTGTGGAAAAAGATAACTTAACAGAAAAATGGTAACAAATGGTTAGTCTGTAGGAAGACGCAGCAAGCTTACTTCTGGCTCAAATATCTGAATGATTTGGTGCAGCATTCATAGATCTATTCATATTGTGCGTGTCATAAGTGATGGTAGCTAGAATGATCACCAACCTCCCAAACCTATACGAAGAACGTCTTACCAACGGAGAATATATGCTTCCAGACACGGTGCACCAGCTAGATTGCCTTTACACTTGGAATACAGTTGTTTATTAAACACGATCATTATTTAATAATGCTGTGCTCCTACTTATTAGGTATCCAAAATGACACCAAGAAGAAAATTTATTACGACGCCGCATTTCGATGCGGGCACCATGGTTTATGGTGGAGAGCACGGAAATAGATGCTGCAGTATATCGGGTAAATGAACGTCATTTTCTTGCGAAGCAATAACCAAATGCTTTAGGAGGCCAAAGAAATAAATAAAGCTATTTGCTATTGAATGGGTTTGTTATTTAACAACGTGTAAGGGATTGCCTACCACATGACGAAGTAATCAATCAATTCAAGGCAGTTTTTTTTGAATATTGGGAACACATGGAGAAAGCAACGAGAGGTTGGTATAAACAAAATTATCTGTCACGTATGCTTGTCCTTAAGACATTTAAGGTTTATGTCTCAAAAACGTCGAAACAGAAATGGAGAAATTTTTAACGTCATGTGATCTAATTGAGAAAGAAATCTATCGATGATTTGGACATATCGGCAATGCAGACAAAACCTCAACATTTATTTATATCCCATGGAGTTATACTTTGAAGATAAAAGGTAAATATGACTTAAAAATCATGGACGCGGCTTATGAGAGGTAGTGCACCATTGCAATTTATATAATTAACTGCAGATGGTATAAAATGTCATCATATCTAACACGGAAAACGTTGCCTAAAAGGATTTTTCAGAATGATATTATATTTCGTAAAAAACTGATCGAATAAAAAACGAATGGCAATTGATGGAATATTGGATAAAAGCTATTCGGATAATAAAATGCTACTAGACGCTTGTCACCCATTTAGTGTTTTGGTACGTGGCGCATTTCGTGACCATTGAAATAAAAATATAAAGAACAATTGCGCTCCATACTGAGACTGACAGAATACGGACTGCGTTTATTCTTGGTTGTATGACCATGTGTCGGCCACCCCCTGTCTCTAGCATTTTGTATCAACTAGTTTCGTTCGTTTTCAAACTATGCATGTATATATATACAATTTTGGGATTCTTTTACTTGCTTAAGTTTTTTTGTTAGCGAAAACGCAAGAAAAAAGAAAGCAGACTTAAATAGATCGTTACTTGATGAATTAGGACAGATCGCTCTTGTGCTTCTAGCAATCGTTTTTACCAGTTTCAAATAGACTGCAATAGAGTCAGTGGACAAATTTGTATGCCATGGCACTGCAACTTGGGTGTCGTTTATCCATAAATTGTTTCTTGTTTTTCGATTAAAACCTAATGGAATTAATCCGTGGTAGTTCACAAACGGGTGTGATAGGAAGAAACAAACTTCCTACTCACAAACCCAGTTTTTTAGTCTTTCCCAGGCTGTGCAAGAAGACAACCCCGTCTCGGTGAACGTAAATGGCTATTTTCGGTCGTTTGTTGGAATTTTAGTCGCGCTATATTGTTAATTAATTCGTATTGCTATTGTGTGCTTTTGCTAAAGGCCTGCGGTAAATCCAGTCGAGTTTACCTGACCTGGAACAACCCTTACAAACTGCAACCCCTTGAAGGTTCTAATAAGCCATTTAAGGATTATTTAAGGAAAAACTATGAGTCGTAGGTGTGGACGAACGAGAATCCATCGACGCCTTCTGGAGGAATTTAAAAACAGCCTCGCTGAATTGATGTCCGTCAGCTTGGAATAAAATTCCAAAATCAATAGTGAATCATTCGATTAAGAAATGATGAACTATTCTGAATTATAATTATTATAATAAACTATTCTGAAAAAAACAGGGAATAAGAAACAACTGATTTAGAAAAATCAGAAACTGAATCTCTACTTATTCTGATGATCTAAGACTAAGTGCTTAAATATGCAATGAACTTGTTCATAACAACATACGAACAGCAACTATAGCTATAAGTTGCAAAGTACCCTCTTCCCCAAGTTCTCTCTTCCCAAATTATAATCGATTAGACGGTTAATTTCCTTCTACCATTTTAAAACTTCTCGCGAACTCCTGGAAATATTCCAAGTATTTCTTCATATCTTTTTACAACACTTTTGGAATATATTTTTAAAACTTCGACGTCAGAAACCTAAGTATAAACATTATCGGCGAAAAATGTAATTACCGTAGTTTTTCCGACGCTATCAGTTAGATTACTGATTACATTCGATGGGGCCAATGAGATATAAAAAAAAGGAAAGGTTTCGGAGGCGCTTTTTTCTGAAAATATTGCATCGAATGCACAAATTTAACCAAAGATTACCCACCTATTAAATACGTTTTCGCTTACAACTATCTAGGTTATGAGATAATCATAGAAAGAAACAAACAAAAAGCCAAGGTAAAACATAGAAATACATTGTCACTTAAAGGTAAATCAAATTAAAGGCATCTAAAGGAAAATCAATGTATTATCTCTGTTCAGATGTTTAGGGCAGAAACACTCATATTGGCCAGAGAAGAGCGATAAAGTGGTATGTAAAATATTTCTTCTGGAGACTGAATGCCAAACGTAAAACTCATAGAAACAACTACAGTGCAATGTGTCATTAAGCGACATATTGTTGCAAGACTAGTAGACGAGCATTAGACAAGGAAGATTCTCGAAAAGAACCACGTCTAGAAGCAAAACAGACCGCCCAAATGATCGGTATGAGAAGGGTGAAGTCTAACTGAATAAAACAAAGGGTTCCCCATATGGAGGGAGAGGCAAGAGGGGCGGAGGCACTACAACTGTTTACCAAGTAAATTTATG
This sequence comes from Adranes taylori, assembly GCA_009867245.2. Lineage (NCBI taxonomy): Eukaryota > Metazoa > Arthropoda > Insecta > Coleoptera > Staphylinidae > Adranes > Adranes taylori. The sequence goes on from WYDF02265950.1 coordinate 16,065, forward strand.
AACATGATTAATATGTTAAATAATTATAAAGTTAGAACTACATCTATTGCAACAAGAACAAAACAATATATATTTGGTGGCAGCTTTTCTAAACTTCGTCCTATTGTAATACTTCTTTTGAACCATTTTTGACAAAACAAAACAAAAAAATGACATAAAAATACAGAAAATCTACATAAGTTGACTGGAATACGTATAAATATTATATCGCATATACAGAGTGAATACAGAATACAAAATACGTTTTGTCTTTTAAACCTAAATTGGTATAGCGAGATAAAATTTACGTTAGTAACTAAACGTATTGGCTTTCGTTCAAACGTTAATTCAAGTAGCCATTGCTGTCCGTGTGTTAGATGGCATTTGTGCGAATAAAACTCCTTGATACATTACTCCATTAAGTTCCATGCTTACAACTAAGGAATTATCGCCGGTTTTGGAATCACCTGAAAAGAATAAAGAATTATTGCTATAAAATATACAAATACAAATATTCAATATAACTTTGAGCTAACCGTTAAAAGGCACCAAAAATGCCAACGCAAAAATCATCCTCGCATGTTCTGGGGATAAGAGTACTCTAGAATTCGGAGCTAAATAACTAACCAGGCTTTGGTGATCGATTAATGGCAATGTAACTGTAAAAACGACGATCAGAGGAAATGCGACTTTCAGGACCACGTAGAAACAATTGGTGGATCCAATGCGTTAAGTTTCATGAGAAACACTCTTGAGTATATGTCCACTGTGAATAATGTTTTTGTTCAACCAACCAACTAGTGATTGCCGATGTTCAAGTTCGCACTAAGCTGGATGGAAGCAGGTTATCATAGTTTATAAATAATATTCTAATAAATTTCAACTGTAGTAAAGTTTACATTCAAGAAAAACATATTAATTCTTAGAATATGTTCAAGCCAAACATATTAATTCTTAGAATCTGAAAGTATGCGTTCAATATGAAGCGGTTGCATTCAATTTTAAGAGGGACATGTTCACGGTCGTAGTATATTATAAATAATTTTAATTGGAACTTTTAAGTATCGCGAGACTTGAGAACGTGAGAGCTGCAGACAGTGAACTTGTTTTTCTTAGAATGGAATGCAGCTGTTTCCTGTTTTAAGAATTAATACGTGTTTCTCGAATGTAATAGAACTTTACTGGAGTTTGAATTTATTAGGAATATAATTTATAAACTAAGCTAACCTGCTTGCATCCAGATTATATTAGTTCAACTCAGCTTTTTTAGTACGTGGCAATATACAAGCATTTTTTTTTATCATTTCGATTCCATCATGTATTTTAAATATGGTAAACCTTTTTAAAGCTATTAGAAATTGTACCTCTACTATTGATTTTAATATGCGTCCTTGGCGGGCTGGGACTTTTTCCATCCTCGTCATCATCGCATACGTCACCATTATCCTTGAACTTTTTACTTGTAGGTGATGGCGGGCTGTCATGGTCCCTGTCCAAGTCTGGTGCTTCTCGTTTGATAACTTCTCGTTGCGGGGAAGACGATTCAGACAAATTTAGCGCCTCCTTTTGTGGCGCATCACCCACCTGAACAAAACACATGATTTTTTACAATTTAATCAAAAATATGTAATGTGACATACTTAATTATGCTTTAAATAGTGTTTTTGTATAAATAGTGTTTTAAAAGTATGATTCAACTAGTTTTTTATGCTATTTTCCTACTATCTTGCAATGCTAAGATAATCTCGATCAGAAAAAGTCGTTTTCAAATTTAGTTATTAATAATATTAAAGTTTTAATAATATCTCTGAAACAAATGATACATTATATGTAAGTAATGTAAACTGTTAATATAAATAGCGGTATAAATTTTAAATTGTCTTAATGTTGTGTGTAGATATTGACAAATATGGAGATTCTTTGATATTGAATATAGAAACAAGTGCCGTGAAGTAAATCACTGCTAACGCAAAATAATCAATGTTGTTTTACTACTTACTTTTGTTTTAGTTATCTTAGGGTATCTTACTTTTGTTTTAGTAAGATACCATCTATAGATAATATCTCCTTTCAGAAACACATATTGTTTTATAGATCAGTGGCGTTCGAGTAGGATACAACAGGACTTATTAAAACTGTTAAAATCAATATATTCAAAACCAAAATAATTTTTTTTAGCAGAGAAATGAATTTTGTATCGCCTTCAGTTTAGCGTATAAATAATGTATACACAATGGTCTTTTAATTGCACATAGCCATTTATGCATTAGTGCTGTCCGAGAGGGCGGTAGAACAACTTAAAGCGATGTGTACCGAAAATGATCAAAATCTCAAACAATTTCTTTATTAATGAAAATAAGTTGCCACTTTTGTTGTAATAAAATACAATCTAAAGATAATATCCTTTCAGAAGCACATATTGTTTTATGGGTAAGTGGCGTTCTTTTGGGAGATTTCATGGGAGATTTCAATGCAAAGATCGGATCCACCTTGAATGATGATCACATCCGCCAAGTAGTCGGATAATTTGGATTGGGGGAGAGAAATGACCGAGGTGAACGTCTCATCCAATTTTGCATTGATAATACACTATCCATTACG
>WYDF02265961.1:0-18643 GCA_009867245.2 Adranes taylori
CTAGTCATTGCTGGAATGATAATTAAGGGTTTTTGGTTATATGAAAATAACATGACTTAAAGAATGGTCGTTATCGAAATGGGTTTGATAGGTATACACATATAATATCTTTTCCATCAAAGTAGTTTACTATTGATCTAGACGTGCTTGTGATAACTCATGCGCCATATAAAATGGCATAACTTATCCAAACTAAAGTAATTGCACAAATTTGCTGAATGCCCAGGTATTCTACTATTTACTAGGTTGGAAAACTATTTGCTATTATCCATTTAAAATATTCGTGATATTTTAAATGGATAAAATACCAAAACTTACTCCGTACGACAATAGTTGGCAAAATCATTTAAGACGGCTCTTTCGGCAGCCATAAAAGTCACCTCTTAACCTAATCTACCCCTATGGTACTACGGCCCTTGTAGAGCCTTGACCTCATCCACCACTACTCTCCACTCGTCCCGATCTCTGGCCGGTCTCTTCCATCACCGAACCCCGACCAAAATGCGTTTATTAGGGCTAATCTTAGGCCTGCGTACTACCCGGAGCTGGAAGCTATGCTTCCACCTTTCGTTTCTGGTGGAACGAAAGCTTTCGCTTCCACCTTTCGTTTTAGGGTTCCATTAGATGGTAAATCCTCAACATCTGAAAACATGTATACTTACTTGAAGACAGGTAACATCGACGTCTAACTTCGGTATCGTTTATCTTCTTGCAGTATCGGTCTCGGGTATCTGCGCCTTCGTGCATCATCGTTTAACTTTGTGTACCATCGGCGTCGTGTATTATCGTTTATCTTCGTACGTCCTCCACTTCGGATATCATCGTTTAACTTTGTGTATCAGCGGCCTCGGGTAACATAGGCTTCGTGTATTACCGTTTATCTTCATACGTCATCGACTTCGGGTATCATCGTTTAACTTCGGTATCATAGTTTAAGTCCGTGTGGATTTTTCTTAAGAGTATTACGCCTCATTTTTGGGCAATATCTAATCTACATTGCGTAATACACGCAAATCATCAGTTGGTTAGACTGGCAGCCATTTTGGATTCAGAATTACAGTTGGTGGTGGAGATCATTATGGTGGGAGTGGAATTTTAATTGTGGTCGAGTTAACTGTGGAACGGCTTGCCATTGGTTGGTCATTATGACGTCATCATTAGAACAGCCAAGCAGGCAGCAGCATTGATGACATGCACCAATCAGATCGCAGGGATTAGATGACATCATAAAAGGGGCGGGGCGACGCATGCGCAGACCTTCCGGGAAAAGTGGGCTTAGGTGGAAAAAAGGTAATTGAACCGGACAGAATCGACTGTTTTCCCCTACTGACGGTCCTCAAAAATCGGTTCACTGTTGTATTTATTTATTTAGTCTGACTGTTGTCTTCCACGTCTCACATCCGTTGAAGAGTATTGATATTACATGCGATTCCAGCAATCGCAATTTTGTTTCTAATGCTACTTCTTTGGACTTCCCTATTAGGCGTAGCTGGGCGAAAGGTGCTTTCACATACTTTATTCGATAGGCAATATCTTTATCTGCTCCCCCAGAAGTTGAAATTACGGTCCCTAGATAGCAGAAGAATTCGAATCTTCATTAGTTTAACCATGGAGGAGGATTGGGTCATTCTTGGTGAGGTTGATTTGTAGCTCTTTGATCTTCATATTTCGGTGCGTCTGGGTCTGGAGGCAGATATCGTCTGCGATATCGTCCAGGTCTTCTAATCTTTCTGTGGGTCCGCAATGGATTACCTTAGCTCAGTCGGCTACTATTTTCAGCATTATTTGGTCAAACGCTACTATGAATAGAACAGGTGAGAGCAAAGAGCCTTGCTTTACTTGAGCTTTTATATAAAATGCATCAGAACGTTCTCTCTCGTGAGCCACTTGTCCCTTGTAACCACTAAACATTGCCTTAATTAGGTGCACTATTTTTCTGGGACTGCGTAATTTCGTAGCGCTGACCACAGACTATTTGGGTCTATACTCTCAAAGGCCTTTTCAAAATCGACACAGGTCAGATATAGGGGCTAATATTTAAGCATTTGCTCCACTATTATTCTTAGGGTGTTGATTTGGTTTGTACATCATCTGCTCTCTATGAATCCAGCTTGCTCCTTTCTTAATCTTCCATCCAGTGCTTTATTGGTGCGATTTAATAGTATACGCAAAAAATTTTACTTTTCATAGATAGAAGCGTTATACCTCTCCAGTTGTTGCACTCGGTGAGGTCCCATTTCTTGGGTAGTTTGCCGAACACTCTAATTTTCCAATCAGCTGGCATTATTTCGGTGTTCACACTTGGTTTAGTAGATGCAGCATCATTTCTGCTGTCAGATTAGCGTCGCTCTTGAGTGCATCTGCAAGTGTGTTGTCAGTACCAGTGTCAGTGTTGTCAGGGCTTTACAATTTTTACACTTTTGATTGCTGCCACCACCTCTGTTCTAGTGATCAGGCTAAGATCTACCTTTAGCGGCTTTATATTTTGATTCTCTTCCTCGTTTGTTTTGGCTCACTGCATTGGATCGGTTTAGTAGTTCCATGAAGAATTCTCCCCATAGTTTGACCCCGTAGAAAAATTAAGCCCCCACCTTTGTGGTGTTCGTTAAAAGGTCTCCTTGCGTATTATTTATTAGTTTCCTGTGGTTTAACTTTCCTTTAGACAGTTGTTTCGTGATCCAATACAGTTCTTTGCTGTTTCCTTGTCTTGCATTTTCTTCCGCATTTTCAGCCACATCTCCCACCAGTCTTCTCCTATTTGGCTGTGCACTTCGTTTGACTTCTCTTTTAAGTAGTCTGAGGTCTGTATTTGCGCCTTCCTGTGCGGTTGTGGCTGGTGTTTCGTGTCTCCGCTGCTGTCTCATCTTAGCTTCTTTCCTTCCTTCTATAATATCCCATGTTCTTTCAGACATCCATTATCTGCATTCTCTTTTCCTGTATCCTAGCATTGAAGCACATGCCTTTCTCATGGCTTGCTTGCGTTGACTCATTAGTCTTCTACGTCCACCTGTTCCTTGTTTTCTCTTTGTAGTGATAGCAATGTGTTTTTAATTTTAAATTAAACATCCATTTGGTTTCTGCGCTTCTGCTAAGTTTCCTACATTAAACCTATTATGTCTCCTTCCATCTCTCTTCTTGGAACTTACAATTCTGATTCTCATGGTTGCTGTCGTTAGGTGATGTTCGCTTCCAACGTCTACCCTCTTCCTTTTCTAACATCCAAGTGTGAGCTTTTCCACATTTTGGTAATGGCGAAGTAAATAATTTGGTATCGTACTTTGCGGATACTGAACCACTTTTTTGTACAATTTCTTCTGCTGTTTCCTGTCTCATAATAAGAAAGATCTTGATCAGCTTTGTCAACGCCGCCCATTGTATTGGTATAGTCGAATTTCAATTGATGTTTCATTATCTCTTGCTATGATGCATTGTACACAGTGCTCTAAGCGTAAATTGTTATTTTGTCTTGCCATATCAGGGCCATGACTTTTTCTCTTTGGGAAGTTCTGATTTTGCCCTTCTTAAGTTATGTGGCGGAAAACCCGGTCGGTAGATCCTTTCTAGTTGCTTGCAGAGTTCCATAGATATCTGTTCTGTGTTCTTACAAATAATCATCAAGTTGAGGTGATGTGTAAAAATTGGATTGATTATAGAATTTTTAAACTGATTGCTCGTTTCATTTCTTTATTGTTATTTTAACTTTATTTGTGTACGGGAGACGAATGCCTTCTCTAAAGCTGCTTCATGGGTTTAAACAGACAAGGGTCTTATATTCAATAAACTGAAATCGCGAATTTGATTTATATTACCCCTTAAACAAATACTATAGTGTTGTTTTATTTAATCTGTAGCTATGTCCAAATTTTATATTAGATAAATGAAATTCTTTTAGCACTACCATCTGTTATAACATTATTTGTGATTCCTTAAAGAATTGGGTTTACTATTAAGTTTTTACTATTATCACGTTTAAACTTTATGGAAACTAGCCTAATTACATGTCACAGAATAATATATACTTATTTAACTGTACAAAATAATAATGTTGCCGTACAAACTACGCTAGCATCTATTATGCACAAATACTTATGAGAAACTATAAGATCAGAATGATCGGATATCATTCACAACAAATTAGAATCAGGATAGAAAAAGCCAGAAGTACCAGAAATACCAGAATAAATGTTCAAACTCATGTCCCATAATGCAATATATTCTGAATCCTGACAGAGGCTTACTATAAACATTAACAAACAAAACGTCATCACGAACCATCATGGCCCGAACAATACGAATGGAGAAAAGATGGACAAATATCGTCTATTGCAATTGATTTTGCAACGTAATATTGCAAGTAAAGAAGATCCAGATTTTCTAGTACTTCAAACAATGGGTCAAAATGATCTCTGTTACACTAGTTCGTTCAGCCGTCAACAAAGTCATCTTGATAAATTTGATCGCTAACATCCAAGTCGGATGAGCACAAAAATAAATAATTAAGAAGACTGCCCAAAAAACTCAAATAACAAATTCCCTAGGACGGAAGTCGCAAGAGATCTTTCAGACATTTTTTTGATAGATTAGAAATAACACGTTGTATTTAGATTAGATTCTTGCACAATAAATATTTAGTGATGCAATCATGGGCAATAAATATGCTGTATTTATAATAATTTTTATGTAGAAACAAACTGCTTAGAATAAACGCATGCATCACTGTTAGTAAATCATTAAACGTAATTAACACACACATACACCACACACATACACCCACACTCAATTTTCAGTTGTGTGGAGAAAAACATGGTATAAGCAGCAAATCTGCTTTTTTTAAATAATAACACTTTTGGGTTACTTGTGGATAATACTTTAAATATTACTGTAATAATAGTATTATTTAACATGAATAAAAATATTTTTCTACGCTATGACGTTGCCAATTTATATCACCACAACAAGAAAAGCGAAGCTTTATTTCTAACTTAACAAACTGTCTTTTACAGCAGACATAAAAAGAACAACAAGAAACCAGAATTAGTAACACGTAAAAACTAAATGACATTAAACTTTTAACGTAATTTATTTTCACTAAAGTAGACGGCATTACAATTTGAGTGAATTCTTTCTCTTCCTCTACGATCATTTGAGGCTTGACAAAGTAATTTGAAATGCATTTAGGTATAACCTCATTTCGTGTGTTGCAAACATTTATTAAACTCAATTATTCTTCGTTTATTTGGTTTTCGCAAAATATATGGCAATTTACGATCGCATTATTTATTCATGCTTTTGGGATTCATAAATAAATAGTAGCAAAAGGTCCCTTTTCATTGTAGAAAATCGTTCAATGTTAAATAGTAGAATACAGATTTAGTTTAATTTCCTAGGAGGTAAAGCATTTGCATTTAATTTATTACAAGATACCTGAAAGAATTTTAAAAAGGATAGAGAAACATAGAACATATAATAAAAATAAATAAAACGAAGAAATACTGAACAAAACAAATAAAATCAATAATGAGTAATATAAGAATTTGTAACAATAAATGTATCCATCTGAAAATATGGTTTTAAATTACTGCATACGGAAATTTGGCGAGTAAAATAATTGCTTATAAACATCTTTTCGCAAATTACTTGTGCCATTTAAAGAAAAAGTGAAACTTTCCCAGTTATTCCTAATATACCACTTATAATATCAAACATATAAATTATACCAGTATTGCCAATTAAAATTAATAATCGGTTTTTCCTTATTCATACCTAATACTGGAGTACCCTTGTAACTGCAGTACCCTCGTAATATCTAATATATTATTTAAACCTAAGATGCCTAACGTCGGTAATTTCTATCCGTTTTAAATTTTGATGTAAAATCTCTCTTTTGATTTTGCATCAAATTTTATGCGACTCCATGTGTATATGTTCTTTGTATTATATTTAAAATGGTGGACAATGTAAAATTTGGACAACATTTTTATTGAATTTACATCAATTACCGCTCTTTTGGGTATTTAAAACCCACTCGATGGATAGAGATTTTATTGTTTCTTATTATTACATTCCCAAGACTCCTACTTACATTTATGCCGTATATGTATAAATTTATTTCTTTAGATTAATGTTTGTCTACATTTATGATACCTGATATTTTGCAGTAAGTCTCTTTTTCATTTGTACATATTTACTGTAACAATATTTACATACAGTTTCTTAAATACTATTTTTTCGCTGTAGAGAGGTCTTCTAAAAATAAAAGAAAAATGGTACGCTCTATGGATTGAGCGTTCGAAAAAATTGCAATAGCAATGGTTATGCCGCTGTTATGCCGAATGAGAATCAAGTAAAGTTTCAAATCTTCATGACGTTTCCAATATAAATAATGATACCAATCCAGGACTTGATTCAGATTAAATTCAAGTGTCTGAAGACGAGGGCAGTTACAATGATATGGAAAATGTGTCATCTCTTCGAAGTAATTATGATTTTATGATTGCATCAAATGGTAAACAGTGACTGATGAAACCACCGAAACAAAGAACAGTGTTCCCCAGCACAATATCATGCGTATTACTGCAGCGCCAAAAAGAAAGAGTGAAGTATTTAGTCCGGTGGATGCACGGAGAAACGTAATAACTCCTGAAATCATACACAAACTAATTCTTTGCACAAATCGAGAGGCAAAAACTGTATTACTGTCAATAGTAAAATGTGGCAACCTATTATAAAGAGGAAATGGATCTTGTAACAGTGGACTGTTACTATAAACATCAAATCTCTTAAAAGATGAAATAAATAAATTTGACCGCTGCGATTTGGTAACCCTATTAAGCAAAGAATAAATGTTGCCGAAAAGCGTCTGTCCATTCGGCCTGTCCATTTATTCGCGTAAAAGAAAATGTATTGTTCGGTGTATATAAATAAACGAGCATTACATATCTTTTCCTTCCGAATATAAAATAGAGATTGCGCATTTATAACGCATTTATAGATGAATAAATATTATAATTAAGACGCGTTTTCCGAATAAAGATAAATAACATTATTTATTCCATTTAGAAAGCGTAAACCAGTTTTGTTACGCTACCACTTAGTTACAGCATATTAAACACATCGCGTGTATAGATGTGAGGAATTTGCTCACCTATCCTAGTGTGTGAGTCAGAGAGAAATAACTGATGCCCGTGTATATGTGAAGCATGCATTATAAATAGAGTAGGAAAAATGTTTGTACTATTCAAGCATATATGCATAGTGTACTGCTGATAATTTCATTGGCTTGCTGTTCTACTCACATAGATGTGGGATACTCCTAAAGTTGGTTGCTATCTAGATATTATACTCTATTGTAAAGCTGTGTTTAGACTTTTGTGGCTGTATTAATTTGAACAGAAACCCGTGCTACAACACAGCACGATGAGTGCTGGCCTCTATACGTCCCGTGGCGGACAGTAAGGTACGAACGTGGCTCCTCGTCTATAAACTTGAGATTTTTAAACATATAGGAACAGTTGCTGACTTTTTCCTATCCGAGCCAGTCGTAAGCAGAGAGAGAGAGAGAGCAGCCAACCATCAGCAGCGAGTCGCAGCGAGTCACAGTCAGTGTGACGTAAGCAGCGGTTAAGCGCTTCTGGAAAGTGACTTTGTATAGCATATATTGTTTAGTATATTGCATGTGTTTAAATAGTTTCACTCTTTTCCGCTACCTGTTTCCTATTCACATGTAATGTCGACGGGTTCAGAGGTGTTTTATCATGATTCCAACACACACTGCCTGGCTACTATGTATAGTTGTGGCTTATATCAGTGTTGTGCACGGGAAACGTCAACGAATTCCGGGGCGTTGTATAGGTGCTCAGTTTTGGTGTACGCTAGAATCAGTCACTCGACAGCACCAACGTATTCCGGGTTGTTGCGAAAGTTGCTTACATCCTTTCACTAGTGTGTGTGGTTTGGTTTATATCAGTGTTAAGCACTGTAACGTCAACGCGTAGCGGGGGCGTGATATGTGTGTTTGTCTCTGGTTTATGCTAATACGAACCACTGAGCAACAGTAACATTAACGTGTTTCGGGCTTTTACGCAGCATTAGTGATTTCCAGTACTCATACCGTACCCACCGCCTACACCAAGATATTCGAATCTACCATTCTCGCGCTTAGTGAATTGATTATTAATCGCCGGTACCAGCTTTCCTTATTTTCGCTGTTTCTGTTGTTATTTTGTCACCGCATATCTTTACATATATTGCTTTATATACAGCGCCTTTACTTGAACCGCAGTTTTATTATTATTATGATTGAATTTGTATCGCCGCTTGATTAGTGCTTGGTTTATTTAACCGCTATTATTACGTCATGGCTTTGATTTAGTATTTATTCATTTGTTTATTACTGAAATTTTTATTGAGCATTAATAGGTTCTTTCTCTGTTTTGCCTTGAAGAATAATAGACGGTTTTGTTAAATCTTAAATGCTGTTTCACTCATTAACATATAACTTCATTACAAATACCCAGCAAGAACTTGAATCTCTGGTTTACTTACCAACTGAGTCTATGCAGGCCCTCAGTAAGCGGCTGAGGACCTGAGGAACAAGAACATCAGTACCAGCGCGCAGTTTTATGTTAAACTGACTTGGCGTCCCAGGGATATTTTCGAAGGCCGATTTGATGACAAAAGAACGAGTGAAAGGTTGGAAATGGACAAATCAGCTCCTATTTCTTATATATGGATTTTTTTTCTGGTATAGTCTAAAACAGTAATGGTTCCAAAATTCGTTGTTACCATCGACTAGCAACTTGTTGATTTTAGAGGTATATGTGATTTTGTGCAACATATGCCAAGCAAATCGGGTTAATATATTTTAGAGTTTTTCCAGCTCTGTTAAGCGGAAATAACTGTGATATAGGTGGTAAAATATATATTGGAAAACAACCTGGTGCAGAACCAGTTAGAAATTTGGAAAAGCATACTGTTCAAATTCTAACAAAATATATTCAATATACTTCAAGAAATTTTACATTTGATAAATTCTTTACTAGTGTTGAATTATTTGAAAAATTAATATCGGTTGAAATTACTTCTTTCCGAACAATTAGGCATCAACAAAAACAACATATTAAAAGAAATGCAAGCGCATAAAAACAAAGAAATATATTCTTCATGTTTTGGATTTCAAAACAATTTAACCCTATTTAGTTCTGTGCCTAAGAAAAATAAAGCCGTATTGCTTATGTGTTCGTTGCATTACGACGAGGTAGATAAAAGTCCTCAAAAAAAGAATCTGGAGATTATAGAATTTTACAACAAAACAAAATGGGGTGTTGATAATATGGGTCAAAAAATAGTGAACCACCCATCCAAGAGGCAAACTAAATGGAAGCCATTTATAGTTTGGAGTAACACAATGGATATCGCAGCACACAATACATTGTGTTTTTTTGGCGAATTGGCGAAAAAAATTGTTTTACCCTATATGCAAAGAAGGGCAAAAATCCGAATCTACAAATTCTATTTTTGATGATATTGCAAAATTGATATTGGTGTGAGAAACAGAGAAGCCAATCAATAAAAAAAGCTGCAACCAAAAAAAGGTGCTTCACGTGCCCAACAAATAGGGCACAAGAAGGTTTTGTTTAATAGAAAAAGTAGATATTTATTGATAAATGGTGATAAAAGGTTTTTCATAAGACGGCTGCCTAACCAGTTGATTGTAATTTGCATTTTATACTTTTGATGGTTTCAAAAGTTGTTTGCCTTTAGTTCTAGTGAGTCCTGATCCCCAAAGAATATGCTTTGCATTGAAGTCGCTACCTACTATAAACCGATCACCCTGTTACTCCAGGTATTGCTTTTTCTTAATTGCATATCTTGGTGGACGACAAAATGTAGAGATCATAATGTCTGACATTTCAAATTTAACGTAGCCTGTCTTTTATCTGTCTGCTATCTTGTTGGTATGATATGTTTTCTCTTATAATGAAGGCATTTCCTCCTTTGGCTTCGTTGTCCGGATATATAGTATTATAAACCCTATGTCCTTTAAATGTTATTTATGTTCCTTAGTGAAATGTATTTCAACACATCAACTTTTTTAATATTCAGAACTGCTTGCAGCTCTTGTTGATGCTGTAGCATCCTTTCAGTATTCCATTCTAATATAAGGAGTTGTCTAGCCTATCCTGACTTTGAAACTCGTTTCTTGGGCGCAATATTTCAATTTTTTTATTGTATCGGTAATGGAATTGCGTTTCTCCAGAATTGTCTTAAGTATTGATTAATCATTTATATCACTACCATAATTAAAATTTTCTATCTATTTTCTTATTGCTCTTCCGCTTACAGCTCAGAATGGCTACTAGGTTTAATCTTTACGTGGAAGATCTGTTTCTACTTCATCAGCTTCTTTTTTAAGGTCCTCTTTGCACTTGCGTAAGTAAAATAGTACTTTTTTGTTCTGTTGATTTTAAGTTTTTGCATTTTCTCTGCTACTATGGGTCCACGATAATTAGCCGGAGATTTCTTCCACAGTGAACATATTTAGTTTGTGCATTCTTAGGTTTGCCGCAGTCTGCAGTACATTTAGCACGTGTATTTAACACAGCGCAGATTAAAACAGTATGTTTGCGTGTCCCCATAACATTGACATATCTTGCATTGAGAGACAAGTTTGGATTTCCTTAAAAGCAAAATTTCTACTCTCACTCCTACTATGCCTGTTATCTTATATATTATTCAGTACTTTTGTCGCACTTGAACGAGAGTTTAAACATATTTAATGGTCCTTTAGCCTTACATTTCCATTTGGAAGTAATTTCCATTAGTTTGTATCCCTTTTTCCTCATATCATCGAATATCTTTGCTGGTTTTACTAAATAATGCAGTGCCATGGTAATCTAAGTGGATTTACTTTATCAGCAAATAGCTTAAAATCTGCGTTTTGCATATTAACTTTTGTAGTCTTATTGTTTAATATTTTTAACTGGGCATTTTTAATATATTCTATTAAGTTATGCAGAGTGTTAAATTTATCTCCACTCTCTATTAGAAAAGGAGAATGTTTCTGGTTTTTGGACAATTTTTTAGAATTGGTAGGCTTGAATCCAAGAATAGAGGGAGAAATTAGCAACGTTTTCATTTTTCTCTTTTCCTATTTTTTACTTACCCGATCCGTTTATTTTGCTAATTCTTCCTCATCGGTAAAATATTCGCTACCCAATTTTTGTATTTCATAATTCTGGATTATTTTCCATGTTGCTGAGCTTAGCATTTAATCCTTGGAAAGCTTTTGTAAATTTTCTAATTCAGATTGCGTTTTAATTAATTTAGCGTCTATGAAGTAATGATTTGTTCAAGGTCACCATAAAAAATTTTCAAGATATAGTAAGTAATATCTGGGGAACTCTTCAAACTAACCTACTCATGCGGGGTATTATTTTATAGAGATAGAAATACGTTATCAATGTATAAAAATATGCAAATAGTTACTCAAATGGTTTCGAATAAAATTTGTTTGGTCGAAAGCAGCTCAGTGGTAAGCTTATATATTTTTTAAAAAATGTAGTGTAAGATAGAAACGTATAACATGTTTATAACGATCTTTAAAGCAAAGTGGTGCATCAAAAGGAAAAAAAAATAAAACTTGTACAGAATCGATGCTAATTTAATGTTCTTATTGTAACGAGGCAAACTGTCCTAGTTCAAACTTATTTCTGAGATAGATAGTTTGTGTATTTGATACTTCTAAATGATGTAAATAATTCAGGATGGATACATTTTGTGACAGGTTAATATTATCTAAGCACGTTGTGTGCTAGATAAACGAGCTACAAGCAGGCTAAATGGAAGTTAGACGTAGAGTTTCATTTAAACTTCTATTCATAAAGAAAAATGTATCTTAAAAACATTTAAAAACATTTTAAAGTAAAAAGCAATTTACTTAAATTAGAATTTCACTGTAGAATTGTATGTGTCTGGCGTCGGATAAAATCCAGCCGTAGGACAATCGATAGCACCAGTAATTGATATAGCACCAGATAGTCATCAGTAATCAATAGCACAGCGCGCTATATCAATGTATATATGACTAACCCAATTTCGTTGGTAGTAGATCAATAATAGGTGAAGCACCCTGAGTGTTGTGCATTACTGTATGTGAAGATTTTATATCTGTTTACAGATATCTGATTTCATATCCTACTCACTAGAGTGTATGACTCAAACCAACGGATTGATTTCAGTGACTTAAATCATGGACTGAAAGTAATTAGTAAGATATGGTGAAAGGTGATTAAGTGGAATATATTAGATTAATGCAATTTACCATAGGAAGGGAAAATGTAGTGAGAGATTTCAACGTAACGATAGTGGGAAAATTAGCTAGCTGAGAAAGGTTTGAAAAACTACATAAAGCCCACGCAAACGGATTTTTGTGTTAAACAGGCAAAACCCTTGCCACTTGAGTTTTGAACATAAATCCATGAATTAATTCAGATTAAGTTATAATTAATTCCAACTAAAATCATGATTAAATTATAATGTTGAATTTAGTATTGGAAATAAAATTAGGCATGAGACCTTGCCTAATAGTAGTTAGTAATAAATTAAATAATTATTTGGAGTATGAAGACATCAATTAAATTAAATTAATTCGGTAAGCAACAAGTTTATTTATTGAATTAAATAAAAATAAATTAAAAATAATTACTAAGGTAACTGTGCATAATTATGAAATAAGTTTGTGAGGAGAGGATCAACAGATATTGTAAGTAGAATTATGTTATATTTATTTGAGAACATACTAGATTCATTGGCATGTATGCATTTCCTACATTATGTATATCAAAATTATTAACATGTTTTGTTAAGATTACTCAACTCTTTTATTTTAACAGCCTGCCTTATGAGAGACAAGTTATCCATGCTAGGCATGCGCAGAGTTTAGTTAAATTTATATTGAGCTAGTAAAACCAAATAAGAATCGTATTCGCAACTCTACCAATGAAAGTCTAGTGTTTTCTTTATTCAGTGTTGATAAACTAGGGGGATTATTACTTCACATATTTTGACACGATAAAAACTATAATTTTATTATGCCGTAGATAAATTGAAGCAAATTATTCAAACGAATTATATTTTATAAGCATTGAATCATACGGTACAAAAGAAAGAAAGAGGGGATCGATACCTTACCCTATTCTGAATGTCTCCTATTACCAATGTCACCTTGGGGAGTCACAGTCTCTCAAAAAATAAACGTGACATTATTACAGTGGGAAAAATCATTAAATGTTACATAGTTGAAAGCAGATGTAATGTAATTATATATTTTTATGTAATGTAATTTCATATCGTTTCCACTAATTAGTTACGGGTGTTTTAAAATATTGTAAACGAAAATAAAACAACCAAATATACAAAAAGAGACATATAAAATCAACAATGCACACGTAATATTCCTGTTACAATTCAAACGTTGTGTATAAAATTTCCCAAATAGGCAGTTCAGATTAAATCTTTCAATTTAACTAAAACTATGAAAACAGTTTGATAGAAAATTCAATTTCCGAAATAGGTAGAGAGGAATCATTTTTCATTTATTCATTTTCAAAATTTCAGTATTCATCAGCATTTGTTTGTTTTTATATGCTTTGTACGTTCGCTAGAACTTTGCACGCAATTATGAATTTAAAAAAAAACTATTTATTATGTAAATTTACATTAGAGTACTTTTTATTCTTATTCTTATTATTTGAATATTTTCTAACAAAAAAGTGTTAAAAACATCATGGAATAAATTCAGTAATGGATTTTATCGTACGAGCAGAAACATTTTAAAATTTTAGTTGGTGGACACTATCCTTGAAAATAATGTGCGCTCTCTTGTAACCATTGTAAGAGTCCATTGTCGGGTTCTGGATTTATGTAAGATTATTAGCTGATTACGGAAGTAATAAGTCGGCTAAAACAAAGATAGTTGCAACAAGATTGGCCAAAATAATCCAGCATCCTTCTTCCTGGCAACGATTTTGGTGAATGCTTTGTAACATAGCATGTTACATAGCATGTTACATAGCATGTTACATAGCATGTTACCCTCAATTGTCATTGAATTGTGTAAATCCAATGTTGGGTGAAGTAATTGTTGTCCGCTTAGTACCATGCAGAGACCTGTTTATATATTTTCTAAGTTCTACGCCTACGCTTTGCTTCTGTGGTCTGCAGTAGTAGTTGGTTGCTGCCGTCGCCTTCTGAATCGTACCTTGAACAAGTTGCATCAATTGCAGTTGGAGATTGGTTTTTAGTAAGAACAAGCCCTTAGAATTATCCTTAGTGTATAGTTTCTAAACAACACTTTAGTTTTTTCTAGAAGTTTCAAGCTTTTTCAAGGCTTTTTCAATTGCCTACGTAATAAACTTTTAAAATTCCTGAACAAACCATGCCAAAAAAACTAATAATGTTCAATATCGGAAAATTAATATTTTGATAACTACTTGCTATTTTCAACCAAAAAAGCGAAAATGGAATTTATTTATAGAATCTCTTCCTGTATTCTTAGATAGCAATTTATATTAAGAACCAGTCCTCAGACTTCATCACGTATAGAGTCTTCATATTTGATTTTCCAAACGTATTGTAATGATTTATTTAGTTAAATAGTTAGCTAGATGTTTTTGCAGTAGCGTAACTAATATTAAAAAAATAATTGAGCCCATAATCACTTATAGCTTACATTTATAATTGTATTTATAAGTGTGTGTTTATAAGAATAGGCCATACTTAAGTGCTGCAACTGAATTCTGAAATGATGAACCGTGCATGATTTTCTATGCGTTCAATTAAAATGTTTGTAAATCCATCATTTATTGCGACATCTATTGCACGACAATAATGGAGTAATAATTTATTAATGAGATTTTTGATTGAACTGATAAAATAACATGAACTTGGAAATTTTTAATTGATCGTTTAATTTTTCTTTCTTTGTTTCTCTTTCATATGTACAAATTCATACCGTTGCCGTTCTTTTGTCTGTCAATACTTAAAATATGGATTTTATATTGTCACGTGTCGCAAATTTATGACATCGAATTGTGTAAACCCTAACTGGATAAATATATTCTACTTCCAGTTAAAACTCATCCAATTCTACCGGGATAAGCATAGCTTAAAATTAAAATAAAGTTATTTGGAAGTTTTAACTAAAGTTGAAATACGAATAAAATTGATAAATATCCAATAGCAATGACACCTTGCTTGCTTAAAGCCAAAGATTCAACCTCATTAGAGCAAGTACTGCCCATGAATTAATTAAAGACAATTCAAATAAAACACACCAAACTTTTAAAATACTTCAAATAATCACCAAATAATTTATTTTTATATACAACATAAATTTTAGAGGGTTTATGAATGTTTGCCAAATAAGAAAACAAGTACTGGTTAAGCTTTATTTGTATCTTAATTAAAATTCAATTAGTCAGACTTAAATAAAAACTATTATGGCCCGGTAAATAATAAAACACAAAAGTGACAAAAATAAAATATCCTTTTCATGCTTTGAATGATTTAAGATTTTATCTAGTTAATTCACCTTTATATATGTTGAGAGCACGGACACTGGGAACACAGTGCTAATAGATTATATTAATCAATTCACAATAAAATAATTTGTTTTTGACAAATTACATCACCAAATTCTAATAAATAAAATGAACATCAACTATTAAATAGTGCATTAGTCACCAGGCTCTAATAATTTAAATCCAAGAAAGGACATAATAATAACAATTAGCTACCGACATTTAATTAAGATTCATAATTAGTTATCTTTATATTAAATGACAATTTGTTACATTAATTATAATTATTTATTCGGTGAGTAAAATCAAAAGTGAGTAAAATCAAAAGAACTTAAGGTGTTATCAAGAATGTCTTATTAGTAACAACAGCAGTGGCCAACAATAGCCAACTTCAGTACTAGCCAATAGCACCAGCAACAGTCGGCAGTAATCAAACGCCTTTGGTAAGCGATATATCGTACACTTTTTGACTGCAGTACATGTATATTAAATAGCTTTGTTTCTCTTCTTACCTTTACACAAATCTGCTATACAATTAGTGAGTGTAGTCTAACCTGTGAGCCTCAGGATTAGTTGTATTCGCTTATTCGCTCGGAAATAGTAACAGTGGTGCGCAACACAGTGCTACACGTTCAGTTTTCCTTTTCAGCCTACCTACTAGAGTGTATACTTTTAACATGTCACTCAAGAACAGTAACACGGATGCGTCTCACAGTGTTACGCATCATTGTACTTGTACAAGCTTCCCGCATTATTGCTGTTTTATTATTTTATCACCGCATATAAAAATTGATTTACATGCACATTAATTCGAGATTTATTCATTGTCATTTAATTATGCATTGCCATTTAATTAACCAATAAAGAACTGGAAGACCTCTATAATGCTCCATCGATCATGTCAGACATCAAGGCAAGAAGACTACTTTAGATCGGTCACGTCCAGAGAATGGCATATCAGGTGCCAAAAAAATTTCTTAAGGCAAGACCTGTATCAGTTAACTACCCAGAGAGACGACTGACGAAAATCTGTAGTAGACAAAGGCCGGATTCTTAATGGACTATAGCGGCATCAAAGTAAAGTAAGTATGGTTGATACCAAAATGAATCACTCAGAGCGGAGCAAAACTAATACTGAGATACGCCAGGATGATATCTTTGTTTAAATTGTCTATGTTATATTTGTCTTTGTATATATTTGTCTTTGTTTAAATTGTCTAGAAGACCAATGGACATTATTTTGTTAAATCGTTAAATGCTTTTTCATTAATTAGCAGTAAGAATCTTTTGCAGGTGCTTACAAGAACGACAACCGCTGGATTAGTCACATACTCGTAGTTACTCATGCCCTCAGTAAGACAATGACGACCGGAGGAAAAACAAGATTAGGTTCCAATGTGCGGTCTCACATTAAATTGACGTGGCGCCCGAGAAGAAATATTTCCGAAGGCTGTTAAATTCTGCAATAGTTAAGATATGTGTTTGCGCCATCTGTGACGGTCGATAGGATTCTCCGTTAACAGCGTCGCGAGCGAGAGTTTGTCACAACTTATATTATTTAAGAGTATAACTCATATTAAAGAATCTTATTTATATTAGAAAATATGTATAGAACACTCAGCTAATTGCGTATAGTACAAATTAACATGGTCATTACGGCAGTTCTATAATACCTAAGAACGACGTAAAGTTAGCGACACGTTGGTCCAAAAATAAACAACCTAAATGACACGTGCTTTGTAGAAGCATGCTTGCATATTGCAGTGCAGATTAGTGAATTACAACCTATGCAATAGATAAGTACAAATTTGTATGATGAAAGTTGGCAAGACTGTTGCAACTCGGTAATACATTATTAAGGACGCACAAAGCACTAATAGACAATTAGTTAGGCAATTAGTTAGACAGGACTGGAAAGACAAGGTTGGAAATATCAGAATGGTAGAAAACAGATAGCAACTGAAGAATTTTGGAGAAGCCGGAGAATGCTTGGTTAAGGGCTTTTTGCTCAATTTGTGTGAGGAAATACCGAGATGATATAAGAAATTGACAAACGATTCTATACGTTTTGTAATATCTGAGTCCGATTTGGCGGTTGGCATTCTCGTGTTGTGAACCCGAAGCCAAAAATGTATAGCCAAAAAGAAATATAATTCAGTTAAATTTACTTATGAATGTGGCTCAATAAAAATGAGTCCCTTTATCGCAGCAAGAGAGAGCACAAAGAATTTAGTCAATTCATCTAATTAAAGAAGCAATTTAAAAATATAAAGTAAAGCGGAGCCACCATATTGGACATGGTAGCCTTATATACCATCAGCCAGATGGGTGATATTTCCTGAGGACGACCATCGTAAAAGAACAGATTTTTTTGGATCAAGAATGGAGAACTGGGGTGAGAGATAGGACGTTCGATTTTTTACTAAATTTTAATGATGATTATTCATACTTGAAGATTTTGAATCGAAATTGATAATTTAAATTCTAGTATAAGAGTTTAGAGACTCGGTGAGATAGATATCTGAAGCGTTTCACGCCAGAATTCTTTTACTTTTATTATTTAGTACCACTCGATGTGGAGTAGTACCTCGAATAGATATTGAGAGACCATTGACTTGGAAAATACATAGTGCGATAAGTCTTTAGGTATATGCATTTCATCAGAGGGATGTATGTCAGGGGGGTAATTTGTAATTTGGAGGTATCTATACTTTGGGGGGTTTGGATTTTAAGTGTGGATTATAGAGTATATGAAATTTGTAAGGGTAGACGAATTTACAATTTGGAATATAAATAATCCATTTTGATAAATAATCCATTTTGATATTTATTTTAAATTTTTATTTATTTATTGAAAAAATAACTAGTAACTTAATTACTTAATTAATTAGTTTCTTAATTAATTAGTTTCAAAATTCATTTTAACCTTAATTTTTATAACAAAATTTTGAATAACAATAATAAGAAATATTTATGATAAATGTCAATAATTTAAACAGCTGTTAAACGGCAAAAATAAATTGGTTTTGTTAATGCAAAGGATTAATAACTTAATCACTTAT
>WYDF02265972.1:0-18643 GCA_009867245.2 Adranes taylori
TTGAAAACAATTTTAAAATTGGAGGCCCTGGCCACATTGTGGAGATTGATGAAAGCGCGTTGGGAAAACTAATCGTGACAGACTAAGAAGAACGCCTTGGGTTGTTGGTGGCATCGATCGGCTTACCAAACAAATTTTTTTAAAAGTTGTACCTAAACGCGATGCTCAGACTCTCGAAAGAGTTATTTGAAATTAAAATTGAGAAATTAAAATTGTTTGAACGGAGTTCTGCATTGTAAAATGTACGATATATGTTTTTTAATGACAAAAAATGTAGTTCTTAAATAACTTGAGGAATGCAGTTTTTATTAATCCTAAAATATATATCGAAATCTTAAAATTGATCCAGTGGTCTCTCGCGCTATGATGATTCCGCGTACTAACGAGCTTTGAATATTTATATTTGCGCACTACACTTATGTAGCGAATTTCTTGATATTTGATTTACAGCAATAAAGTATTTTTAATATGATACCCAAACTGAGTTATCTAAATTAATATGTAAAGTACATTTACTGTTGAACTGTGACAATTTTAGAGGTAAAAATATCCGTTATTTATAGTTTTCGGGCCGCTTAAAACAAAAATTACACTTATGGCTCAGGCTTCTGAGTAATAAAAGCCTTCGTTTTGCTTATAGCGAATCTCTACAGGAGCTTCTCCTGCTGCAATTTGGATTTATTGAAATAAATAAATAAACCTTTATTGGTATACAAAAAAAAACACTTAAAATACAATGCATAACACAAACTCCAACACAATACAACATTACAATACAAATCATTTTATAAACCTAAACTTGAATTCATGAATTCTCGAATTCCAGAAGTCCAGACAGCAGGTAAGTAAGTCTTTTTTTTGTTTTTTGTTGGCCCCTTCCCTTGTACTCACATCTGTCCCCTTATTTTCGCATGTACTTAGACTATAATTATTTCATTTACCGCTCACTTTTTTTCCTCCCTTCTTCAATAATTCTCTTGATTACATTTAAACCTCTCCCCTCTTTTCCCAAGCACACCCTTCTATTTTCACCCATTTCCCTCTCTTTCTCACTCCAATCCATTCCCACGCACTCCTTCACCCACTGATTCCATTTTTCCTGCTTAATTCCACATTTTCTACACATTTTTTCTTCGTCCTTAAGCCAATATTATAATCAGTTTCCTTAATGCTCTTGTATCTCTCCTACCTTTCTACATCTCTCATCTTCTCCATTATTTCCCCTACCACATAATCCCCTTCACACATTTATTTACACCACCTTATGAAGACCATCCAATCCTCCTATTCAGCTTCTTTCTCCGATCTATCCATTCAATCACAGA
Organism: Adranes taylori; assembly: GCA_009867245.2. Classification (NCBI taxonomy): domain Eukaryota; kingdom Metazoa; phylum Arthropoda; class Insecta; order Coleoptera; family Staphylinidae; genus Adranes; species Adranes taylori. The sequence goes on from WYDF02265972.1 coordinate 1,326, forward strand.
CGAACCTCCCCCTCTTTCATCATCCCCTCCACATACACCTCTTTAGTCAACCTTCTGGTCTTGTCATTCCATACCTTTTCCTCAAATTTCACCATTCTTTTCACACCACTTAGCCAAAACTTATATATACCAACTTCTTGCAACACTATTTCGGTCTTATTACTTCTATCCAGTTCCAACATCCTTTCCACGTATCCCACCTGTAGTCTCTCTATTCTCTCTCTCTCTCTTCAACAGCCCAAACCTCGAATCCATACAACATTATATTCTTCACACACACCTCCATTATTCTTAACCTCATTCTCACAGACTCCCTAAATTTTTTTTCCCATACTACCATCAGTCTCTCTATTGCCCCTTTTGCTTTTTTCGTTACCATCTCTGTATGCTTCTTACTAGATCCACTTGCTCAAAATAAATCTTAAATACCTATACGTCTTCACACACTCTATCCCTTTTCCATCTATCTGCGACATATCCTTTCTATAATCTCTCCCTCTCTTCTTGCACACCATCATTTTTGTCTTGTCAACATTCACCTAATGATACTAGTTAGCTTTATTCTTTGGAAGTATTAAATCCTTCAGATCATGAAATATTTCTAACATATTGAGTTAACTGCAATTGAGAGGGCGATTAGAGATTCAACCGTCCTATATTGTAAAACATAAAAGTATCTCAATTTATAACATAATTTCTATAAATTGAGTAAGTAAGCCAGGAAATATATGGATTTGGTGTGGTGTGGTTTTTTGCCTTTCACATTTGGCAGAAATGATGGAAGTCACAAAAGTTTCAGAAAATTAATGTTGTCTGCGAGATCAATACTAAAATCTATTGTTATAAATAAAAGATTGAAAACTTGAAAATTGAAACAGGTTCTCATCATCAGCTGTTTGACCATATTTACTTATACTTGTCATGGTGGTCATAACGACACTGTGTAGATTTTCTGCAGAAACTGTAGAGGTATACAGGGTCTGTCCTCCATGAAACCAGGCTAAAGCTGTAGAACTAGATTTATTGAAACTATTGCAAAGTACAATTAATATTCTTCAAAGTAACTTCCTTGAGCATCTACACGTGTTTCTGCCATTGAAGATATGCGTCTTGGAACTCCTTTTCCGAAATGCTGTTTAGGGTCCTTGTCACAGCAGCTTGAGTAGTTTCGATGGACTCGAATCGGAGTCCTTTGATGTCCTTATAAAGCCGGCGGAACACGAATACATCACAAAGGAAGACGACAGGGCTGTAGGGAGGTTGTGGAAGCGTAGTGACCTTTTTCTTTGGTCAAAAAGTCCTGCACAATCTTCGTCGTGTGACTGGTTGCGTTGTCGTGGTGCAGGGTCCAGTTGTTTGCGATATCTAGACGAGCGCGGGAGACGCGTTTGCAAAGTCTTTCGATTAATTGTAATTAACCACACACTTAACGCCGATCGGTGTTCAAAAGAGTTCTCACCCTTTCAATATTTTCCTCCGTTTTGGATGTTGTTGGTGGTTGACCTTTTTCTTCATCCTCAACGCTCTCCCTTGCATCCTTAAGGGCCGTATACCAGACAAAACCCCGGGATCTTGTCATGCATTCATCCCCGTACGCTGTACTCCATATTTCCAGAGTCTCCGTTCTAGATTTCCTGATCCTGACACAAAATTTAATTGCGTACCGTTGCTCAATCAACCGAGGGATTTTGCTTTGTGAAAATACACCTACTGTGTAGGTGTATTTTCACAAAGCGACAAGCGACCTGCTTCGAAACATCGCTGGAAGCAAACTACGCTTTGTTGCCTTTTGTTGGTAAAGCTTCCTACTACCTTCCCCCATCATCAGTTTTCCTGCTTGGCGCGAAAGGGCGCCGCACCAGAGCAAGTCTGGTTTCATTCAGGACAGACCCTGTATATCTATGTATCGAAGGCACTATGTCATGTATGCTAAATCTTTCTGGAGAACAAGTTGAATAATTCTTGTACAATGTTTTCTTAAATTTTGCACTTTTATTGACACCCTTTGCAAACTTTTTTTATTGCATAGTAGATACAGTTTTCACATATCTAACATATGTATATATTTTAGAATTTGGTAATCTTTAATAATTGTTTATATTATTGAAAACTAATATGAATATGTATGTCTTGAAAAAATCATCGCACCCGGGATTCGAACCCGAGACCATCTGATTTCTGGTCAGGTGTTCTATCAACTGAGCTGGCGGTGTGATGATTTCTAAACACAGATACATACTTTTAATATGTGTTGTACAATTGTAGAAGTCGTATACAATATGTAACTATTTAAACAACACTTTTTAGATAACCAACTAGGTGTCGCCACTGGTACTGTTTTTGGTGCTAATATATATATATATATATGTATATATATATTTCCATGTTCTCGCCTTATTGAGAGGCACCTATGAAACGAATGACACGTATTTTCATGAGTGTTTGGGTCACTCAGTATGTATTGATGATATTAATGAAAACTAATATGAAAATCTGTGTCTTATCTAATTCCATGTTGTGTATAGCAAACAATATGTACACAGAAACGTATTCGCAATGTTCACAGACAAGTTCCAACACCAAACTGAAAAGACTAGTCGAACTACGGTGGTGGGACTAAAAGGCATAATCTGGACATAGTGCTAGCTTATTCTCAATTTTCTGGAAGTGAACAACTGCATGTTCATTTAATGCTCTTTACCTCGCAAGCATGTTGATACAAAGTGTCTTTCCAACTGGCTAAATCTGTTATTTCTAGACTTAGGACATAGCGCTTTGTACGTTTGAAAACTGCATAATGTTAAAACCTTAATTTCATAAAAAAATGGAAAAATTGGCGTTTACCTGCGATACACAGATATGTAGATGCATGTTTATTTTATCTACTTACAGATATGAAGTGCAAAGAACTTGTTCCTTTGGCCTCTAATTCCTTTGTAAGCCAAATAGTTCCACCCCAGTTTCGTAAGTATGGTTTCCCTGCAATGTTTACAAAATAATTAGTAATTATTCGTGCATTTGTTCCATCACTCAAACATGGCTTTGATTACATCGAATGGACGTCATAAAGAAAGTATTAAACGATTAATCACACCAACAAGGAAATGAACCTCTTAATTAGAAACACTATTAGATTTGTAATTTGCTCACAAAAATAATATAGGAAGAAGTTTTAAGCTGAAATCAAATCGTAGTTCGTAAATGCGTGCAGTGATTGTGTAATACGTTTGAAAATACATCATCTGATCAACATGTACATTTCATTATGCGTTACGTACATCGTATTTATATACAGCATATTCATAGTTTTGTTTGGATGGACGTGTTTGCACTTAATTGTTGATAGCCGAGATACATTTACTCGTTTATACACTTATTAAATTTAATGTTTTTCCGCATTAGATCAGTCCCTCTAAGTTTTAGAGGGATTGATCTGAAATTTTAGAGGAACTGAAATTTTAGAGTCAGGATCATATTGTTTGTTGTAGGAATCACTTCTCGCACAGTTTCTTCTTTTAATCTAAAGGTTTCGGGGTCTAAAACCGTAATGTAAAGGTTTTAGAGTCTAAAACCTTTACACAAAAAGTAGAAACTTTGCGAAAAGCGTGTTTTGACCAACAAACCATAAGTTACGGATTCAAAGGGCTACCTATCTTTCGTGTAATGAAATCATAGTAGAAAACACCTGTAAAACATTTAGTAATATAAGGCACCTAGAAAAAGTTATTGTACTGCTCTCTGCGTTTGTCTCTTCTATACTCTATAATGCCACAAATAACATAGATGTTTTGTAAATTCCTGTTGCTGGCTACTTTTAAATCTCTACAAATCAACCCACTGATTATGATCATTTTTAGTTTTCTTCCGATTAGCTTTCGATTTCATAGTTTGTCTTCAGTTGCATTGAGTGCTCTAACAGTACTGAAGAAAGTACTAGTATAACAGTATAACTTTCACAGTATCACCAGTTACAGTATAACCTTCAAACTTTGTTTACTTAAGTCACTAATTCAACTTGAGCCATTAGGATTTTGGATTATATTTAACAACTTCTTCTTCTTTAAGTGCATTGACCTCGAAGAATGTTAGCGATCAGTTGCAGTATTTTTATTTTGTCTACTGCTGTCCTGAATAGTGAAGTGATACTTTTTCCGTATCATTTGCGTTGATTCTATAACAATGATGTTTTTCTCCTTCCTTGTCCACGGTGACCTTCTATTTTTCCCTGGATTATCAGTTTGATAGCTAGTGTCCGTCGTTGCACATAACATGTCCGAAGTACTCTAACTTCATTCTTTTGACGGTAACTATTACCTCTAAGATTTTATTCATTTGTGTTAGCACTTCTACGATCGTTTTTCTCACTGTCCATGGTATGTTCGGCATGCTTCGGTAAGTCCACATTTCAAATACTTTCAGTCTTTTACAGATGAATTCTGTCCATGGTTCTATACCATAAAATTGAACACTAAAAACGTAACAGCCTAATAAACTAGTGCGTAGTGGAAGATTAAAGTCTCGAGGTGTTAATACCTTCTTTTTTTACACCAGACGGTATAAAAGAAGCGTGTGAATGAGCTGTTTGTGAATGAGCTTCTAGCATGCTCGATTCTATATTAAATTTCCAGTGAATTATCACTGTGTTCATTTGACCAGCTCCCAAGGTATTTGTATAATGAAACCTTTTCGATAAAGTCGTTGTTGACTACTAAAGTGCCGTACGTTGAATTTAATTCTCAATTACCATCCATTTGGTCTTTTTGACGTTTAGTTGCAGACCCGTAGCTTCACTTTTTGCGAGTATTTCGTTTTGCCGTTCTTGTAAGTAATTCAGACTGGTGGCGATTAATATGGTGTCATCGGCATATGTAAGATTGTTGATGACCATACCGTAAGTGGAGAGAAAATACAGCCTTGCCTCACTTCTTTCAGTATGTTGACTTCATCCGACATTTCGTTGTCACATATTTGTGCCTTCTAATTCCAGTATAAATAGGATATTATACGAGTATCGCGTCCATCTGATCCCATGTTACTACGAATATGGATTAGTTTTTCGTGCTTTACCATGACAACCGCTTTCTCGTGATCGATAAAGCGCATGAATACGTCCACATTCATGTCGCGTCATCTTGTGCCAGTACACCAATACCAAATAAAGCGTCTCTCGTATGTAGGCCATTTCTGAATCCAAAATGTGTATTATTGATGTTCACTTCACACTTCCGATATATTCTGGCGTGTATTACTTTCAGGAAAATTTTTAATACGTGATTCATCATTGTATTATTTTGCATTGGATTTTTTTGGCAATATTACTAATGTTGATTTGAGCCAGTACGATGGTATTACATCGCTTCTGTATAGGCTATTAAATAGATGGACTAATAACTGAAGCGACGTCTCATCCTTCGGTAATTTGAGTACTTCAGTCAGGATACCATCTGGACCTGGAGCTTTACCGCTTTTTGCGGATGCAATAGCGTATTGCACTTCGGCTCTGGTAATATCTATCCCGTCATCATTGATAATATTATGGCTTGCGTTTCTATTAACATCGAAGAGGGTTTCAACATATTTCTTCCATTCCTTCAGTTTTTCATAAATAGGTGTCAAGAACTTTCCTCTTCTGTCCATAAGGATGCTTTTGCCACTAGTTTTGTACATCACAGCCGCTTGTTTCATCTTCTTATGCATTTTGAATAAGTCGTATTTTGCACTTAATTCCTCGATTTCATTGTACTCTTTCGTTATTCTTCTTTTGCACGACTCACTCGGTTGCGGATTGCCCTGCGTACTTCATGCTACCTACGACTGCCATAGTTTCTTAACTGCTGCCGCAAGTCCACCAATTGTAAAATTTTGTCGGTCATCCATGTTTGTCTGTTTGGTTTGCCTTCGCTTGTTAACTTGCCTTTGCTTATGGCGTTTATGATCTCTTTGAGCCGTTCCAACACGAATCAATGTTTTCGGTATTTTCTACTACGGGAATTTCGTTCACTCTTCTCTTTAATACCCCTGCACCTGGGTTTTGGTGAATAGATCTTTCAGCTTTTGTGTATCAATTCGCGGTGAATGCATCCCTTTAACGCAATTCTTCAACTCTAACGCAGTTTTAAGTTGACTTTTGCTGGAAGCAGATTGTGGCCAGAGTAAACATCTGGTCCTGGATATGTTCTAGCGCTCTTGACGAAATTTCTGAAGCGTTACTTAACCAATATGTAATCAATTTGATCTAGTTTCTCACATTTTCATCCGCATTTGAGGTCCACGAGTATAGGGCTCTTGCTTTCTTCCTGGTAAAATTGAACGAGTCTGTTTCCGCGTTCGTTTGGTTAGCCTAGACCATAGTCCCCCACTACACTCTCTCTTCGGCAGCAACCCACTTTGGCATTAAAGTCTCCCTATGGTGATTGTCTCTACGGTGTTGTCAGAAGTTACTATGATGATGTCCGAAGTTTTGGTGGTTCTAAGTGCTTCTTTAAAATTACCGAAAAAACTACTCAATGTCTTCTTCTGATGCTTCGCTTGTGAGTGCGTATACTGGATAATGTTAAATGATATGGATTTTGCGTCTAATTGGATCATGATGGCCCGCTCCGACACCGGATACCAATTTTTAACAGACTTGTCAGCTTACTGCTCTACCCCATTTCGGTCTTGTGATGAGGTCTCTTCCTAGTAATGCACTTCGTAACCGTTGACCTGACATTTTCCTGAGTTTCGTCATGACATTTCACTCATTCCGAAACATCAATTTTTAGCCTGCCCATTTTTTGAATCATGTTATGGGCTTTTCCGTCTAGATAAAGAAAGGCTCATTACGTTCCATGTGGCTATTTTCTTCATGATCGACTCGGAGATTCTTAGCACCATATGTCCATTTAAGGGTTGCCGGGGCTGGAGACCTGTCTATTTGTTGTCTCAATCATGCTAAAAATTTATCCTAGGGATCATAATGAGGTGGTTTCTCGTTGTCTTCCTCATCTTAGACCGTATCGAATACTGTTCTCGGCACCCTAACTTCGTACTGACATATCTGATGACCTATAGCAGGAGAATGCTTATTTAGTGGCGTATTGACTCGCCACGTCGCAGCATCGGACTTATACCTTTGTATGAATTGGCCTTTTCCTGCTTTTTTCGCAGCTAATCATAATATCTTATGACTATCCCATAATCCGCATCCTGTGTACGCGACTGGTAGACTACAGGTCAGCCTCGGTATTTAACAACTTGCGAATTTGTTTATTACAAGATCGGCTTTAAGTTTTTACAAAACTCCCAGCATGTGGTGTTATTGAAATGTGACATTACTACCTACATAATACTTGACATATGTTATTATTAAAACAGTTAAAAAATCGATGGAGTAGTTTATTTGCAGTGAGGGTGTAAAAAAATAGCGTGAAACGAATGAATGTGTTAAGTGGAGATTCAATGCCTCCAATCGTTTAGTTCAATTCTGATCACAATGTTGAGTAGTTGATCAATTAGAAGTAAGTAATTTTGGTATGAAGCACCACCAAAGAAGATTGTTTATAATGTCAGTGATGAATTTCGTGAGGGTCTACCAACATCGGTTGTTGACCTGCAATACATTGATCATGTGCGCAAGATTATTAAAAAAGATCTCTATGTGACATACTATGATATTGAGAGATCCCTAGACATATCTAAGACTGTAGTCCATTCAATTTAAGTGTAAAAACTTGAGCGAAGCTCAAAGAAGGCCCGCGGCAACTTCAAAATCCGAAATTATCGTAAGAGATGACCAATCTTGGATATAATTGTACGAGCCGGAAACTAAGCAACAATCAACTGTTTGTGTGTTCCTATAGAAAGTCAGTAACATAGCAAGAAGTAAGTTGTTTTCCTCAGTCTGGTACTTAGCCGCTGACCCACATGCTTGGGAAGATTTGAGATGTGTATAACAAATTGGTAATTGAAGCAGACTGGATCATTGTGTTTATGTAGCAGCAGTGGACTGTATAATTTGTTAATGGTGGTTCGGATTCGTTAGATATTTCGCGAAACGTGAGTAGAGCGGTTATTTTGCTCTAACTATTACAATTAGTTCATGCAAAAATCAAACAGTGTGCTGAATTTTAATAACGCGAGTTTACTATTAATTTTAACTAACAATAATTATAAAATAACAAATTTACACTATAAAAATATATGATTTAATTGAATTTAACTGGTTGAGAATAATAAATTATGAATTTCTTGTCGGCAGAGCCCGGGAGACTAAGTTAGTCTCTTGTAGATTGAACTGGAGCGCAGGTTACAATTGCGAACGAAAATTACCCTTTGGCTTAGGTAATTCAATAAGAGCAAAGAGAAACAAGTGCAATTGTAAACTTTCAGTTGTAAACTACCAAACTTCTTATAGAGCGAAAACCAAGTTCATACGAAGAAGACTTGAACGAGAGTGGTTTATGTGGATTCTTCAGTGATCCTATTCTTCGAAACATATCGAATGTCTGTACTAGGCCTAATTTAACTTATTGATTAAATACAAGCGGGCGGTTTATGGCCCATTCAAATGCGTTTGCGGATACACTCAATTTTGCTTGTTTTCTCACGCTAGAAAGAAGCTTTTGTTACGTTCGAAGGGCATCAATAAACCATTTTGTATGAATGGTTTTATTACTAGTAAAATGTACATTTGAAAATCGATAACGAGATATATTTCAATTACGCGTTATTTATTTAAACCCTAATTGCTTAAAACTTATTCAACTAGCTTCATTATGTTGTCCAATAATTTTTTAAATATGTAATTCGTTTTATTAGATGCTATATATTTCTTAGGTCTACCTATATATTTTGTATTGAAGTAAAAATTAGTATTTGCCGTTTTTTCTTAGCTCAAACAAAGCGCGTAAATTTGTTGAACTACAACTCGCATTTTACATTACCATAATATCATTTATAAAAAAGCTAAACATTCGAGTAATTGAATTGGAAATGTCTTCTTCTTCTTCTTCTTCAAAAATTTGTTGGTCTTAGCACTAGGCCTTTTAACCATTATTATCCGATATCGAAATGAAATCTATAGCCCGGCGCTTACGCAACGGTTAAATGCAAACCCAATCCGAATGTAAAAAAATTTATATAAAAACAAATCCATTTAACGAAACACGTTTTCACATAAAAAAACTGTAGTCAAGATTTTACGAAAATTAACACAAATATGATTAATTACACTATTACATCACATAAATTACACATTTTATTGGCATTGCTATTATTATCCGTTGATTAAATTTTTATTTTATTTGGGTATGTGGTTGGAGCTGCCATTTTGTATCTTTACGTATAAAAGCACAAAACAGAGTCCTGGAAATGTCTTAATATGTACCTTGGCCTGTCATATAAAAATAGCTAAGTTGAAATCAACTTTTTCACACATCGCCAACCATCAGTATTGCCACTAATAAATACAATTACGAAATATGAGCGTATCGAATATAAAAGTAATTTAAATTTGTGTTGTTGAAAAAGCTTCCTGTATTTTAATATCTTGGATTTAAATTTTGATTTCTGCTTGTGAAATATGTTGATTTCTGACTTAATTTGCTGCAAAAAATATCAAAATAATCTAGACTTATTATTATAATTATTTAAATTAATAAGTATATGATGACAATCTAAATAAACATGTTTTCAATGCCAAACAAATTATTGAGAATATATATTCCCTGAGATACGTTGTTAATGCTATAATTACCTCGTCATCGATGACTTGTAATTTATAAATTAGGTAGCATTCCTTAAGTCTGAGAATATTACTTGTAGACCTGTGATACATTTATAAGATAGCAGAAAAAAGATCAAGTACGAACGGTGTGACTTCATTCCATCTTTTATATACCAATATATGACGTAGCACAAATACGTGTATGAAAAATATAAGATTCGCGCTTCAAAGTTTTTTTCACAAGTTTACCTCAGTACGTCTCTTATATTTACATTACTGAAAGAAAATAAGTGTCTTTATATCTATATATCTTTTTATTGTACACCTATTTCGAGCCTATAGTTCTATAGCACCACAACCAGCAGGAAGGATTTGCCATAGATACACATTTCTATGTATGAGTGTAGGATTTACATTTTAGGATTTACATTTCTATGTATCCAAATACAAACATAACCCCAAAAACACTACGTCAAATGTTTGTTTACATTCTTATCAACACGGCGATGTACGAACGATTACCCGCGAAGCAGACGAGGTACAGGTCCCGGACCATGTCCAATCAACTTTCAAAGTTCGGGCTAAAGTCACTGGGCAAGAAAAAGCTAAGTTCCAGGATATTGAAAATTGGGATAATCAACAAGACGTGTGAAAAATGTACTTGAATAAAAAAGGAGTTTGAGCAGAACACGTCCTTTTGTAGAGCAAAAGATGATTATCTTCTCGGGGAACCAGAAGAAGTGTTGCGGAATATTTGTTAAGCGAAGATGAGCGAAATATTTCTCGGAGTTATTAAATGTGTGTTCCAATGGAAAACAACACAACGTAACGGAAGATGCAGTGGAAGTGGGGAGCCCACCTTGGATGAAGTCAAGAATGCTATAACGAACCTAAAGAACCACAAAGCTGTTCGAGAAGATGATATTCCTGCAGAACTGTTCAAGTATAGTGGGAGCACTATCGTAGAACAAATGAAGAGAAGATGCCTATAGAGTGGAATACTGCAGTGATTGTTCCATTGCATAAGAAGGGGGATAAGATGAACTGTGCTAATTATAGCGGATCATCCCTACTGAATAATGGTTACAAGATCATTACAAAGGTTATAGCCGGTAGACAGAAGCCTCTAGTAGAAGAAGCGCTGGGCGAATTCAGAAGCAACTCATCAACCACTGATCAATTGTTCTTCCTGAGATTGATACTTGAAAAATGTTGCAAATACAATACCACCTGACACCAATTGTTCATAGGGTTTCGGGCTGCGTACGACGGTATCTTTAGAGGTCAATTTTTTAGACTGACGAAAAAAGAGTTCGCAATACCTGCAAAACTTCTTAAGCTCATAAAAATGACATTGACTGACACGCGGCGAAGTGAGAGCTGATAGTTTTCTGATAAGGAGAGGATTAAAGCAAGGAGACTCATTATTTAACCTACTTTTCAACCTAGTACTGGTGGCACTTGTAAGAAAGTGTCCTATTAACGCTGGAGGCTGCATATTTAACAGGACATGTCAAAATCTCGCTTACTCTGACGACATAGATGTGGTAGCTACTAGTCACAAAAAAATACCAGTCACTAAAAAACCAAGTATATGATTAACAGCAGGCACAAGACCAGATGGAGGAATGTCCAGCAGTTTGAAGGATTTGAGAGAGTTAAACAATTTTAATATCTTGGGGGAATCGTAACGGAAGACAATGACCTGACAACTGAAATTGAAGGTCAAATAGCAGCCGGAAATAGATGCTACTATTATTTTCTCAATGTGCTTAAGTCATCATTAATATACAAGTAGTTAAAAGTGAACGTGTATTCTACAATCATCAAACCAGCGGTATTATACGGTTCAGGAACATGGACACTAAAAGCAAATGAAAGCCGCCTGGGACGCTGGGGACGCAAATTTTAAAGAAATTTATTGAGTCATTCGTGATGGAGATGGATGGAGAATTCGAACCAATGCGGAACTAGAAGACTTGTATAAGAGGCTGTCAATCGTCACTGACATTAAAGCCGATTGCGGTGGCTCGGACACCTTGAAAGGATGTATGACACCAGGATACCGAAAAAGGTATTGAATACCAAACCAGAAGGGAGTCGTCTCATTGGTCGTCCACGCAAGAGGTGGATGGATAAAGTGTCCGAAGATCTACGCAAATTGAACATCCGAAAATGGAGGAGAAAAGCTGCATCAAGAGACGAATGCGGAAAGATTTTGTTGCCGCGGACAGGGTTCTTCAAGGACTGTAGCGCCAGGATAAGTAAGTAAGATTCTACAGAGCCCTCTGTTGGACGTTAACAACATCCGCACTTTAACTAGCTCGGGATTTAAATCACATATGTACGCACGTAATCTCATTATGTTCTTGGCGATGTCTAGGTAGACATATAACACCCAACATACTATGGTGAATCCGATGTTATGCAAATTAGACCAATGTAAAATTTAGAATACTACTCACAAAATCAAATCCCATACCTTGTACACTGAATAGTGCATGCACAAAAATTTGAGATGGCTTCTTCGCGTGCCTTCTTGCTGGTTTTAAAAAGACACGTCTCAACATAATTTTTGCGATCTCGGACTTGTTATTGTTTATGTAGGTTTCCTGAGCATTTTAGCTCAAAACAGTCAGAACATTACGGTGTTTTTATAAGTGTCATTTTAAGTGGTGTTTTTTATAAGTGTTATTTTTCTAAAATGTTAAAAACTTTAATATTTTAATTATAAGTAGATGATTTAGGTCATCCAATTCAACCATCAATGAAAAGAACATCGAAATAGCCAGGTAGGGACAAAGCCAGGTAGGGCATATATGTATTTCAAGCATCAGGCAATAGCTATCATCAGCATCCTTATTTCGTGGTTCACCCATAACCTAATGGCTATAAGCACCACATCCTGACCTGGACTGCCAAGCTAATTTCTAATTTTAAAATTATTTCTCATGTTAATTGCTGCTGGAAATGCTATTTCTTCTGCAGCCATTGCTAATTCGACCCCTAACTCTTTAGCCTTACATTGTGCTGATTCAAAACTAGTTTCTGTGTATGATTCCAAGAATGACTTGGATTTTGCATATCCTTGCACAATATAAGTTTACTGACAATAAAAATTTGTAATTAACGATCATGCCAGATAACTAGTGACACTAAGAATATGTAGGACTTTATTTCTTTCGCCTAGGATAATCCAAGAATTTGGTTTCGGCTTTACCGCCATTACCTTATTCAGATACCAATGCAAACTACACCACCTATCTGGAACTACTCTAACGCTGTGAATTCTGCATTCCCATCGACTTTCGGAAATAGCCTTAAATCTCGGACATGTTTTTTTTAAATATTCCATCTTTACGCTGATACCCCAAACGGCACGTATATTTGTTGCAAAATACTAAAAAAAGTCAGTGCCATTACAGACGATGTTGTCATATCGCCTAGCTATAAATTTACGCTGTATGGCGCGATAAATGTTTTTGGATTTAAGTCAAGAATACGCCTTTGTACACCTGTATGACAACCTTGCATCGTTGTCGTAATATTGACCAGAACAATTTACAATATCCAGTTCTTCAAGTTACTTCAAACAAACTTCTGTCAAATCTGCGCCGGTGCTCCCTTTCACCGACAACAGTATTCGAATAGTATCCTACAATGTATTCTATTATTTTAGGTGGCGCCTCGTTTATATCCACAACTCGAAGGACCATAGTCATTTGTTCTTGATGACTTATGTCTTAAGGAGTACAATCAAGTATAATATTTAGCGTTATGAATCTTCGTAAAGACTGTTGTCAGCACTTGATTCCCCATTAACCTCATTTTGAATGAGTTTCCGCAAATAAGAACTGGATTTCTTCGCTTTTGATTCGTCTGACATGTGCTTGCAATACGGAATCATATTTTACAAGTAATTCTATGAAGCCCAGAAAATTTCCATTATTGGGCTCAAATAAACGATCAACGCTGTCACGAAAGTCAAAACGGAAGATTTCTTTGAGATAGAAACTTGGTAACAGAAATAGTTCTTCTCAGTATATTATTCTAATGAATCCTTTGTAATCTATTAGTCACTGGGCTTTATTGTCAATCGTGGATTGCTTCTTTAACCTTATTTTTAACTCAACCCATAATTTTAAACCATCCGTGTCTTTAGCAGATGATTCATGTTTGCTATATGTTTCCAATTACTGCGGTCAATCATCAGCTTGATATTCGAATAAAAAAATAATTTACAACAAAAGCAATATATGTACTTGCTCATCTTTTGGATAATCAAATACTTTGATTTGAAAAGGACCATCTCAACTAAAAGCAAACGATGGTTGCCGGTTATTGATAAAGGCCATAATGTGGAATCTTACCAGTCAAATTTAGCACCAAATATTTCCTTTTCATTTTCAATCATTTCCTCGATGGTGGGTTCAGACTCAACTTTTTCATTTCTTTTTCAATTTGCTCTTGCGACGCCGTGGATTACACTAATGAATCTACAGCTCCAGGTATTGATGGTACTTGTTGCTGTGATATAGTAGCTTTTTTCTCTTCTGTAGAAAAACTTTGTTACCGCGCCTTTTTCAGTAGCTGCTTCTGTTTTGCCTTCCTTCATTCTTTTTGAAGCTTGTTTCTTTCTTCTTTGTCTGATTCTTGATTAAGACGAAATCGTTTTTGTGAGGCCATTCCTATTGTGATTAAAAATCGCAATCTATTTAAGCTTTTAAATAAAAATGCAAAAATTACTTATTTTACGGAAACAATAACTTACGAAAAATGACACTATAATTTTAATTTACAAGCACAATTCGAATATGTAAAGGAAATGAAAGTGAAAGCGAATCGCACTACGTTAAGCTGAATAAATCAAACAAAGTCAATGAGTGTTAGGAAAGGAAGCAACATCTGCACACCGCTTCCGCTTTTGTCGAGCTGTGCTTCATACGCATAGAAAAACATAGCACGTGGTGAATATGCTCCTTGAATGAACCTGTGCTCGCTCATTCCAGTATTTATATCGTTTTATTCTTAATAAAACAAATTGCAAATTCATCACAGATTTGTACCTATATTATGACCATATGCAATACGAAGCTTAACATGGTTGTTTTATTTTGAGTTTAATGTAGTTTGAAAAAAGTTTAAAAAGTGTGGCGGTTCTCCATAACAGACGGGCGGTAGCCGTGTTGAATAACTCAATTCGCCGGCTCTGCACTTACCTCTTCTAATCTATCGCTTAAAGCTAGGGCTACACTATGGGCCAGCCTTGCCCAGCATTTGACAAACATCGCATCCCACTTGGTCGCGCCCTCTTTGATTGCAGACTGCGGAATAACATGTTTTCCACATACTGGACAAGGCTGTCCAAGTAATTCGTTGGCAAATACTTGTAATCTGGACGTGCCGGAATCAGGTTATTATTTTTTTATGGTAAAAAGTTGTTTATTTATTTTCCTGTTACTTAATATACCTAATAATATTAATAATTATTTAGCATAATTATTAATAAATCATGGAAGAAGCTGATTCTTATTAGCACCATAATAATATTATAAATTGTATAACCTCTTATCCAGGCTGGGCCAGTGTGTAGCTATTTGCACAAAGACACTTGTCAAATGTGGCGGCTCCTTTGATTTGGACTGGAAGCTAGTCAATATTTGTCGGCCATCTCGACAAATATCCAAGCATCGACCAGTAACAAATATTTGGTAATATTTGTCAATGGTGCAGCGGCGACACCATTTGGCAATGATCGACCAGAGCCCGTACTTGACCCGC
This sequence comes from Adranes taylori, assembly GCA_009867245.2. Taxonomy (NCBI): domain Eukaryota; kingdom Metazoa; phylum Arthropoda; class Insecta; order Coleoptera; family Staphylinidae; genus Adranes; species Adranes taylori. The sequence goes on from WYDF02265972.1 coordinate 16,813, forward strand.
CTGGGCCATAGCGTAGCCCTAGCTTAAATTAGTTTGTTTCTTTAACCTCAAGACCGTATCCTCCCAATATTGTTAAATCACAAAATCATTCTTATAATTAATTATTTTCATTCTCTATTGTTTAAAATTTATCTATAAAATATCTAATGAAAGCGACTTAATTTTTAATGTAAGATTACAACTAATTATAATATACGAATTTAACAGAAGCATTTTACGCGTGCAGGATTAAATCTCTTATCGATTTTTCCAATAAATAATACAAAAGGTCAATGCCAGTAAATTTCATAATAAATACTGTTTTAAAACATTCTCTTAATTATACCATCACTTTTAATTCGAGGTAATTGTTGCTGGTGCAAGTATGCAATTATCCGTCTTTATAAGTAATGATAGATTCCAAATAGATTACAATTTCTTTTGTAATACATCGCTTGCGTTATACAATTCAAAAGAAATCTGATTCAAGAATATAATTATACATTTAACTTGTTTTACTAAATTAACAGTTTTGCAAGTGCTATCATTTAATATTACTTACCCTTTTAAATATCATCAGATAATATTTAGTGAGAACCTTTGACGTTTGAACTGCTCAATTAGAAGGTATTTTTACAAATCAAGGCCGAAGAATAGTTTGAAATTTTTTTAAGACCTTATAGACAACGGGACCCTGGCATTCATTCCTTTAATCGCAAGCATATAAGTCCAAAGAATACTAATGCTGAACTATCCTTCTTGCATTTAAACATTAGAAGTTTATGGAAAGCCTAGATGTCATTTTAAAGGAGTCAAATGTTGTAATAATCTCAGAGCACTGGTTATCATCACACCAAATATCTAGTGAATTATCTTCGAGAATTATCGTTTTATTGATGCTTTCTGTCGCCCAGCTGGAAACCATGGTGGTGTTTCGATTTTTTTAGCAGAAAATGTGGAAAATTATAAGCTACGAACTGACCTGAGAGATCTCTCTGTTGAAAATATTTTTGAGTGTTGTGCTCTTAAGCTAAAATGTAATTTTATGTGTGTTGTTATTGTTGGTATATACTATGCGCCACATGTGCATATATCGGTTATTTGTAATAATTTTTCAAAAATAATTGATTGCATTATTTCTGAAAATAAGTGCGTTATTTTTTGTAGTGATTTAAATGCTGCTTTGTTGACGAATAATAATAGAAAATGCATGCTTTTAGATTTGCTTAATTGCTATAATTTCCAACAAATATTCGATGAACCTACTAGGTTTGAACTCTGGTAGTTGCATTGATAATTTTTTTGAGTAAGTTAATTTTGAAAATTGTAATGAAAAGGGTATTTTAAGAATGGGTTGTAAAAATTGAGGCAAGGTGGACACGTGTTTCTAGCATAGACTTATAGCTGTTATCAACACCTTTTCTTATTCCAAATACAGGCGTAAGGTCTCATTGCATCGAACTACGAATTGCACCGATACTTACCCATTAAGCTATGAATGCCCCGGCAACTAACTATTAAAATTCCTCATTTAAACATTGATTATATGTAAGTTCCTCAGAGCCTAAGGCTATCAGGAAAGACATCAGGGCGTTTAACACCAGCGAAGTAACAAGCATAATAGAGGAAAACTGTAGCTGAGAAAACGTAATAGTCAAATAACATCGAATAAGCAGGAGATACTAAATGTGGTCAGATCTTTTTACCTGTAACTCTACAGCAACACAGTCAAAGACGTCAGAAACATCAATATACCATTAGTAACAAATCAAGGATCTGAAGATATTCCAGACATAACTCTGGAGGAATTCAGAACAGCCCTGCGTGAAATGAAAAACAATAAAGCAGCTGG
>WYDF02265983.1:0-18641 GCA_009867245.2 Adranes taylori
AATTGTGAGACACCTCCACTTTCTAGATTATGTTTATACATGGGATGATACATGTAAAAAGAATAATTTATATTCGAAAATTTTGTTCTCAGACTTCTGTATCTGTACATTACATGAATGTATAATGCGAGTTGCTTCAACAATTAGGACACCATTAAACATTTTTCTATAATTAAACATCTTACATACTTTAAACATCTTTTGCGAAGTAGTTTTGGCATTCCTGCAAATAAGCTAATTCATGACATCATTACTGGCTTGGGAGAAGTTGAAACTTCTATGTTAATACCAAGTGTTGGAAACATATAGATTAAATATCAGAGATGAGTTTTAGAGGGTGCGCCATGTTCACAAGTCTTCCTATTAATTTATTGCTTAAAGTTAATGTGCAATCTATATTGTATAATCGACTATTAGTCTTTCGCATAGACGCACCAAAAATTTTTATTATTCATATTATTTACTGCGAAATCGTTTGAAAAGTACGAGAAAGATCGTTTAGTTCATAATAATATGAGTCAACTCAACAGTCTCAGTTAATAAATAAATTGCTGTTATAACCGTTTATTTAAAATATATTAAGGCTGAAATTAGTTCTGAATAAAAATTTTTGAATTAAGTATTTTACATATGCGCCATTTTGCCAAATACGTACATCTAAATGGCAACAAATACAATACTTTCTACTGTTTATTTTAACGCTCACTAATTAACGGCACTCATCGCAAATAATTAACAACTTAATTATTAAGTCCGGACCCTTTCGAAGCTTTTGAAGGATTCTGGCAACTCCATTCAATGTCATAATCACCGTATTCTTTTCAACATAGGCTCCCAGTGTTTTAAAAACGCGGTTTCTTCTATATTTAAAGATAAGATCAGATTAGGCACAAGTAATCAAAAATAATCTATCATATTCATTTTTGTTCTTTCGAAATTATTGTAATCTTAAGGGTTTTACAACAGTCAACTGCAATTATTCGATAAAATAATGGAAATGATATATTTGGTCGACATCTTATCATTACCTGTTACATGTTATGTTGTAATAATAAATGTTATGTTGTGGTTTGAAGATACCGAAACAAGCCACAACATAAAGTTTAACAGGTAATCATAAGATATCAACAATATGTATTGATTACTTAAATTCTAATTCAAATCTCTGGCTGACGTGTAGGGAGAATTACTCTTCTCGCGTAAGAGCGCCATTTAGATTACTTAGTGGTATTTCGATATTATCTAAATTAGGAAAAAGAAAGGCACTTTAATCGACAACCATAATTTTACATCAAGTGAAATATCAAATAACATACTAATGAATAAGAAAGAATCAAATTGAATAACAAAGAACGAGAATGAATAACAGACAATTGAAACTATATTGTAGTAAATCACGTAGTAAAATACAACTCCAATTGATATCTCATCATGGATTGCCACAAAGTAACGCTTGACTCAATCAATCTAAGAATGAAATTGTTACTTATGTGACAATTAGTGTTGCCATAATTAAAGAAAAAAAGTTGACACTTAAGAACATATATGATAGATTGAATTCAAACTGTGAATTACTTTCCCGAATAATCACGTTTTTACATACTCATGTACTTTTCTCTCAAGTACCACTTATCTCATTATAATTTTCATTTATTATATCTGTTTGTAGGTTAATGGAGTGAATTCGTAAACTAGTTTTAGGAACAAATCAGTTGAAGAAAAACTCTGGAATTAGCTGTAGGCGCATAAAAATTACATAAAAACTCACATGTTTCTACTCCCTAAATAGTAATAGAAAATAAAACAACATACAAAACTATATGAAGAAAACAATACATGCTGATGCTATCTCTAGTGAAAACTAAAGACAAAGGTGTTTACAGTCCCGCCGCCCGTTATTAATAAATATTTTCTTAATAAATTTTTAATATTTGTAAGAATTTACGTGGAACTCTTAACGCATGCGCCGGGGTTCAGACTGTTTACGTACATTTAATAATAATGGGCTTAGTATTTAATCCCAACAAATCTAAAACAGAAGAAGAAGAAACAAAAACAGAAATAGTAATGTGGTGCCGGTTAGAGATAGGAAATAAATTAAATATAACGATATATGAATATATTATATGTCTATCTATGATAACGATATACCGAATCATGTGATATATGCATGGGTGAAATATCACAATAATGTATCGATATACACCTGTATTGTAACATTGCTATATATGGATATAAATTTCTATTGTAATTAATTGCTAATATTTTCTTGTCTAAAGTTTCAGATTTTCTAACTAAAATTATTATCGTTTTTAGAACAGAGGCAATGGGCTAGATATGAATGTAATACCAGCATGGCTGGAAGGGATTACCGGAAGAGGTGCTGTAGTTACAATATTAGATGACGGTTTGGAGAAAGACCATCCAGATTTGATTCAAAATTATGTGAGTAGAAAACACGTATTATAATTGTACATAAGTTTAAGATTATTTAAATAAATTTTTTACAGTAGTAGTTTGTAAATAAATTTTTGGAGCCAGGATAAAAGCTGACTTAAATATATGTATAATTTCTAGGATCCACTTGCTTCATACGATGTAAATAATCAGGATACAGATCCTAGCCCTCGTTATGATATGATTGATTCTAATCGACACGGTACCCGATGCGCAGGTGAAGTTGCTGCAACTAGCAACAATTCCGTATGCGCATTAGGAGTCGCACATGGCGCACAAGTAAGTTTGAACTTTTTTGTTTGTTTCATAACAAGGCGTTGTAAATATGCCTTTAATGTATATAAAATCTGAAAGATCTGGCAAATCATTAATTATAATTTGGTGATACTAGACTATATATTCCCGTCTATTGCTTTTCAGTTGCAAGATAGCTGATAATGTTCCTGTATTTTCTTGGACAGGTATAGGTAGACATACTGTACAGTTAGTTTAACCGTATTGATTTTTATTAAATATTGACCTTGGATAAGGAGAGCACTATTTTATTTGGCGCACCTCGCACATAGGTATAGATTTATTTTTGGCAAAATTATTATGATATATATTGACTCATTTTGAATGGATTCCGCATTTATTTCTAAACAGCCCTATATATGCTTTTCAACAATGACTGCTACGTTGGAACTGCAAACTGAAATTAGCCATTCCTTGCTTAGATCGTCACATAGGTACAGTACATACTTTTACTTATTGAGAACTTTGTCTTGCGTACTGTTTTGTTTTTATAAAATTTATTAATATGAGAATGGATGTAAGGCAAAGAGACCATCTTTAAGTCTTCTTATTGCATCTGTATACATGTCTCGAACGTGTCCACTAACCCCTTTTGTGAAATGGTAGGCCCGCCTACTCTTTACGATCACCTCATTTGTTAGATTTCCAATATGGAGTTGATGACCCCTATTGTTATCCAGGCATTATTCCGTGTGAACTCTGCCTCAATAAGATACCATAGTACCTTTTTAATGATCCATTGCAGAAACTCTTATTTGGAACGCATATCTCTATTGGCATATTGACCGTGCCCTCGCCTATCTCTCCGGGTTGGTGTGCTGTTTTGTAGCTGACTTCTGTCCACTGATCATTGTACTGCGTTGCATACATTATTGTACTTTTAGATGATTCTTCTTGTTGTTTGTATACCGTTCATACTCGATTTCTGCATCTTCGTTCTGAATATTCTACTGCAATTTGAAATATATTAACCGTGCTACTTTTCACTGTTTGATATCTATCTTATACAATATTTCTGCAGTGTCTCCTGTCGAGTTTTTCTACATTTCCCTGGCGGGCATTGATAAGAATCTAATGACAGCTGGTATTAATATTATCATTCTTGATCAAAAGACAATGAAATTGAAACGAATAAGTAAATATTATTCACACTTTTCAAGAGTTTAAGAAATAAATATTTTAGATCTCCCAATATTGTGAAAATTAGCTACTAAAACTTGTAGTAGATAAAAGAAAACTTTGAAACCCATTTGATTCTATTTGTCTAAACTAATATAACTTGACATCAATGATCTTTTAGGTAGGTGGTGTCCGAATGTTGGATGGCGATGTAACTGATGCTGTAGAAGCACGTTCTTTAAGTTTAAACCCACAACATATCGATATTTACAGTGCTTCTTGGGGCCCAGATGATGATGGTAAAACAGTTGACGGGCCCGGGGAAATGGCAATGCGTGCATTTATTGAAGGAGTAACGAAGGTATTTTTTTTAAAAATATATATATATAAGTAAATTAACGGTTTTTTTGCTTTGAAATAGTTGTTATTAACGTTGTTATTTAATTATATACAGCTTTTTTTCTGAATCAGCAATTTCTTTAAATGAATATAAGAGAAAACATTTTTTTCAATCTATTCAACTTTGATACTATATATAAATTATTTCAACTTAACCATTCAAATGTTGCGTGAACGAAGAATTTTCATGAAATAATGCATAATATGAAATATTGTGTGGAATATCTGAGTGGAACAAAAAATATAAACGAAATTGTTATAAATTTTAATCGGTCTCACATATAATAGATAAGTTTTTTCTCTTCATACACGATTTTAATAGGGACGGAATGGGAAAGGATCAATATTTGTATGGGCATCTGGAAATGGTGGTCGCGACCACGATAATTGTAACTGTGATGGCTACACAAATTCCATTTATAGTTTATCAATATCAAGCGCAACAGAACGAGGCCACGTTCCGTGGTATAGTGAAGCATGTAGTTCGACATTAGCGTCGACTTATAGTAGTGGGGCCGTTGGTGAACGGCAAGTGGTCACGACCGATTTACATCATTCGTGCACGAGCAGTCATACGGGTAAGTTATATTTATTTATATTGGATCATTTATATAAGAATGATTACGTATTTTGTATCTAAGTTGTATTAGACTTTGACACAAAGATATTGTGTCAACTTGTATTAAGGCTACGATTTTAAAATCAGTTGACGGCATTTGAACGTTTGAGATGTTCTCTTTCAAGTCTTTATTCAAAGTTGTCCGTTGTATTTATCTTAAACGATGACAAGTGATAACATCGTTGACACCTTTAGGTACTAAGCTTACACCTATAGATATGCTCAGTTTACTACACTTTAATTGATTTTAAACTTTAAAATTGATTTTAATGAAATATTTTAAGATTTAAAAACTACTGCCTGCCAAAACTGTATTGTCTTCCTTGTATAGAATATATTATAGAGGTAATAATATATTTCAAATTAGGTTTGACTGTTGAATACAGGGATTATAACATTTATTGATTCAATTTATTCAATAGGTACCAGCGCGTCTGCCCCACTTGCCGCTGGCATCTGCGCGCTAGCGTTAGAAGCTAATCCAAATTTAACATGGCGCGATATGCAGCACATTGTTGTTCGAACAGCCAGACCGCAACGGCTGGTTGCTGCTGATTGGCAAGTAAATGGCGTCGGTCGTAATGTGTCGCACAGCTTCGGATACGGTTTGATGGATGCGTACGCGATGGTGCAATTGGCACGCAAGTGGATAACGGTACCTGAACAGTTCAAGTGCGAAATAACAGCTCCGCACATTGAAAGGTATGGGTTTGCGTTTTTTGCATAATCATGTTTGTATTTCATATTTGTAATCATACTTGTATCATATTTTGTGCGTTTTTACATATTTGAAGAGTTATAACTTTGTTTGAAAAACAGAACATTAATACTTTAGCGAAGTATAAAGTTAATAAAATGATAGTTCACGGCGAATCCGATGTGAAAGCTTGATATCTTTAAACAGTATTGTAACCCGTTGCGCGTGGATGATGCACAAATTAGTATTTTTAAAGGTACTTACGAGATAAGTCTCATTTGCTTCTAGTAGAGCCATAACAACAGAAATCTGGAACCTGAAGTCAGTCTTCAAATCCTGAGCGATTTCACGAACGAGTCGTTGTGATGGCATTTTACGAAAAATCACTGAATTGATCACTGAAATCAATTCAGTGATTTTTTGATAACGGCGAATTTTACGCAGGACAATACCGACTTGGTTTCTTAATTGGCGTTGTAATAAAAAGTACTCTATATTACAGAATCAGTTAGAAAACCTTGTTATCGATTAAAAACATTCATGAATTGGTTTCTTAACACCAATCGTAACAGTTCCAACCGCTTTTCTGGTTACTTGTTTACGAGGTGCTTTTTCATTCGTCTACTTACGAGCAGTCATGGTATCGAAAAATTCAACAATTAGGCTTATCTTCAGAATATCAAAAGAAGGAAAATAAAACAGAAATAGGTAAATTCTTGACGTATCTTTTTGGATTACCATTTTTTCACACTGAAGATGTAGGAGACATTTTTGCAGCAATCAAACCGAAGCAATTTTGTAACTACCTCGTTGAAAATTATATTGACGAAAATTTTCGAGAGGAATTGTGAATCTTTTCATTAAAAATACAACTCTTCCTTTTACTCTTCACATCCTAACATAAATCATTTTATTAAAGTTTTGTTGCAATTCCAAATTGATATGTATGTAAAAATTAATAATGTTTCTTCAATTCCCAAAGCAATTGATTCTCGTAGTTTATTCAAAATGAGATTTGTACTTATATAATTCTTAGTTAATTTCATAAATATGTTAGTTTAGTTAGTTTTTACTTTTAATTTAGTTAGTTTTCACTTTTTAAGTTAAATAAATTTACGAGTATCTATTGTTTAGAAATCATTATTTAATTTATAAAAATTTAATTGCTATAATTATCTCGTTACGAGAATATCTATGTTTATATCTACCAATATTTAGTCTTAAGAAATTATAATTACACAGATATATGTTGTCTATTTTTTGAGTAACCATCTATTATATATTACATTGATCTATATTCATTTCTTTATTTAGCCAAGTTTTATTAAATGATTATAACAAGGTCATTAATAAATGTGTTATAAGTGATCTAATCTATTATTAGATAACCTTACCAACATTATCAAAATCAAATAAATGCTGATACATTTAGCAAAATTCTTTTAATTTTCTATTTATTCTTGACCACTCAACCACAGGTTGTCCATTTCTTGTTGGGAGCAAATTTAGTTGTGACCTTTTTCGGTTCAGGTATAAATCTTCTTTTCGGGGGCCAATTTAGAAAGAGCCGTTATAAGTATATGGAACGTCGCCCTGTTCGGCATCAGAAATCATTTTTGTAACACAGCTATTGACTTCGATTTTGCTCGCTATTGTTCCTATTTACGTTTTTCCCCTTTACGAGTTCGAAAGTAAAGATGTGTTTTGCATCATCTGAGAATTGAACACAATTCTCTAAAATATCAGTTGTGAGTTTTCCTGTTTTAGGTATGGTACAAAACAACCATGGTCTCTTAGTATTTGAGAAAGATAATGTTCTACCTCGGGATGCTTTCTTAGTATTCGTACTTTTAAGTATCCGGCCAGTCTTCGAGTCCAGACATCATTCTCTTCAACTTATCTTATTGCACTTTCAGAGGTATTTATCCACCTGTGCTGTGTCAACAATTGTATTTGCGATGCAATAACCTGGAGAGTTATGGATGTTTCATAGAAACACTGGCAACTATTATCTCTACAGCTTACTAATATTTGGGTACTCTTTTTTGCTACTACTTCCGCTTATATGGGAGATGTCTATAATTGAATTGTTTCTACTAGATGATAGTCAGTTTTCTTCGACTCATTTTTAGGCCATGCATTGTAGACAGTAGCCTACCTAGCTTAGTTGCCTTTACTTGTGTCTTTTCTACCGTATACCTCTGGTTCTGGTTAAAGGTTTGGTCCTTGCCAAGAACTAGCTTCAGGTATTGAATTTGTTTCTTAAGAGTGGGGAAAAATATACGACATGCAGTATGTTCGTACTTCCATTGAATGTGTATAAGAATAAATTAAATACAAACTAACTTATCCCGGAATAAACATAAACTAATCTAACATACGTACTGAATAAAAGTCACAAATGTTCCAAATACTCAATTTAATTGATTAACTAATTATTTATGTTAGTTAAAACTTAGTTGTCAGTTAACTTCATCAATTCATACTCCAACTCTGAAAGAGTTTATCATAAACCTTAACATAACTCTAACCGAACCTTAACTTATGGTTATGGTTAGGGATGTAAGGTAATACATTAAATAACAAAAATTACTTTAAGAACAAAACCAAAAATTAAAAGCCTCTTCGGGATTCGAACCCATACTTTAACATTCCTGTTATAATTTGTTTTTAATAATATATAAGCACACATATTCAGTATTTTGGATTACATATATCTTATGACACGATCATTCACGAGAGCCAAAAATCTTACTGCGGCGAAAGTCTTCTCGAATACTCACATCGTCACACACATTAAATCAACATCGTCTGGGACCGGCATTATACGAACAAAAGACGAACTAACTATATTATCTTCCATTTATGTATGTAATACGTATGTTTATATAGTAAAATGGCGGGGCTCAGGGTTGGGCAATTTGTGGTTCGAGATTTGATTTTTTTGGATTCGAATACAAGGGTGTTCATATAGTAAAATGGCGGGCCTCAGGGTTGGGCAATTTGTGGCTCGAGATTTGACTAGAGTGCAGAAATTAGATTTTTTGGTTAGGGATTTGATTAGAGTGGCGAGATTTGAGAATTATTTTACGTTGTATGAGACGTATAGACTGTGCTTTTGCAATTGAATAAATATTGTTATCAGTGGCGGGTATATATTATAATTTTGGGAGGGTTTCAAAATGATTATTTTATTAAGAAATTCAGTTTTAAAATCAGAAGACTGAAATTTCGCTCGCATATAGTATATTGTATTATGCATCGAATGAAAGTAGTGCCATCCCTACAAGTGGTATAGAATACGACGTTGCCACATGTAAAAGTTTACAAACTTTTTGTTATATTTCAGGAAATATAAATCATAGGACACTTGAATAAACTTCATTATATAGACTATCAAAAGCTCGTTCAATTTTATTTGAAACATTTTTTTTCTAAAATTACAATTTAACATATATACAGGATGTTTTTTGTTTTGTAAACTTTGCGATCCATTTACTTGAAACCGGCTATTGTACTACTTTAAATATTTCGGTTCCTATACAAGTTGAAAAAATAAAATTTGGGGAAGTGTAAGACCCAGGGACCTCAATTTTATGCAAAGCGGACACGAAGAAAAAGTGACTCAAAAGCGGAAGTGGGGAAAAATTAAGTCAAAAACGGCAGCGGACCGCACCAAAGGGACGAATTCAAGACCATGGCGAAGCACGCCTGATTGCTCTTTTAGAAATTAGCCAAAAAGAGAGTTAAGAGTGATCGTATGCAATGCTAAACCACACAGCTGAGATGTCCGCGCCGTAGGAAAATGTGGGGACCGGGGGATTCATGGGTAGGCGATTTATAGGTTAGGCTAATGTTGTTTACTTTACCCTAAACAACTATTGTGCAAATTGAATTTAATAGACGACTTATAAAGTGACAGTCAAAATTAAAAGGTTCAACTTTTGTTTTATGCAAGATATAACAAAATGTAGGACTTCCAGTATATGAAAGGTGGGATGGCGATGACGTCCATGATTTTTTTTACAATAGCGGAAAACCTTTTTTAGGATTAATTTTCCGATTTTACTCCCGAGTTAATTGTTCGAATTGTAATATTTGTAATGCTATTTCGTGTTTTTTAATAACTTTTTATATTATTCTTTATTTATAGTATGTAAACTTTACAGTACTTGTAATACGTTATTGATCAATGCCGCAACCAGGAATTTTTAATGGGGGGTACAAAATAGTTTTTTCACAATTTTATTTATTTATCTTAATTACATGTATAAAGATAACAATAGTATTAAATTAAATATAAATATCCAATTTTCTTTTTTGTTGCTGCAAAATTGAAAAATTTCATCTTCAGTAATAGAAACAACATCGACTAGAAAACAACATCGATATTTATAAATGTAGAGCATTGAAAAAGATCTTGCTACTGTAGCCAGAATTTTTAAAAGTTTATAAATATTAGTGAAGATTTCCTTGTTACATTCTTGTATACACTTTATCACATTTGCATCTTTAAAAGCCCTACAGATGAATCTAATTTTTCTTGCCATAATTCATATTCTGCTATTGTAGAAGTTGTATTCACTTAAATCATAATCATATCTATTCAATAATAATTCTAATTTAGTTTTATAGTCAATTTTGTTTCTACCATTCTAAAAGTGTTTATGTTTTATAAATCTTTGTTTTAATTGATTACTAATTCAGCCTAGGAAATTATGATATTCTAAAATATTCTTCGGAGACTGTGAGCCTGAACTGATATTACGATGTACCTGTCGGTTGGTTATACGTGGATTTATTTTTTAAATTTCATTATACATTTTATTTTCAGTATCATTTTATTTGTTTTTTTATATAAAATAAGCATAATCTCTAAATTGCTGCGACTTCTCCGTGAAATTTTACCTTGTATAAAATAAATAAAAATGATAAAAATATTAATAATCATTCTTGTTCAGGGGGGTGCATATGCTCTCCTGCCCTCCCCCTGGTTGCGTCACTGTTATTGATTGCTATTAAATTCAACATTTTTAATTATAAAAATTATTTAAAATATAAATTTCCCGAAATATGTTTCATATTTATGTATTGTTGATAAAATACAAGTAATAGTAGTATTTCCAGTAATTTTCTGAATTATAACACTTGCTAATATTGGAAAATATTTAATTCAATTTATAATTTGAGCCAGATTTCTTCATCATGTATTCTTGCGTGTGTAAATCATGACAGAGTAGACATTTATAACGCATGTTTGATTGGTTGGTTTGAAGTGATTCATATAGCAAGGAACGGACATTTACAATACGGATGATATACATAAGTGAATCCCCAATTATATTTTATCGCACCTTTGTATTTATATGCCTTTCGTTTGTTGACGCTGATATACGCTTTACAACAGGAATTGTTTCATTGTGAATAACTCTAAATTTCATGCGACATAATCAAGAATTTTATGAGTGTCAATCTTTCAGAAAATTATAACTGGTGGTTATTATTTTATGCTGGTGGTTGAGTAAATTAGTGTTTGTGATAAAACTATGATTTTGGATAGAGAGGTTATTCAGATAATTATAACCTCTAGGATTTCTACAAAAGTTGCATAATACAAGGATTTTTATTATTTTTACGTTTCAGAGATTGGTATTAAATAAATCTTGTTGATTATAAATTTTTATTCGATCACCATATTTTTGAGACAACACTGCAATAGACAACACTGCTAAGTAATTCTGAGAAACAACTGATTACAGAATTATTAAAATATTCTCATTAAATGAAGAGTAACCTTTTGATAAATTGATAATTATATAGTAATCTGTTATTAAAATAATTGAAAACTTGCTTATAGCATATTATACACCAAATATAATAGTAATATGACTTGCTCTCAAATGGTACAATTATATGACTTTAATTCATAATCATCTATTAAAATAGTTGAAAACTTGTTCAATTATAAATACACAATTAAATCTTATAAATTGTTTTATATTAGTATAATTTTTTGGACCATTTTTTATCATTAAACTGTGAAACAGAAACATAGTGGGACGCTATTGTGTGCCTGTAGAGTTGCCTAGGTCTCTTTGAATGCCGCTTGTGCCATCTATCGGTATCGAAGTGTCCCTACTGTCCCAAGTCTTAAAGATTATAATTAACAATTATAACCATGTAATTGATATTTAACACCAGAAGGTTATAATTAATAACGTTAAAGTTATGAGTTTAAGGTTATAATTATTGATTAAAGTACTAATTACACTGCAAGTACAGTATTATTATTTTAAAGTTATAATAACAATCTTCCGGTAGTATAACCTTAAAGTTATAAAAATTACCTTAAGCTGTAATAATTTTACCTTAAGCTGTATTAACTTTAAAATTTTAGAAAATACATAACATTTAAATTATATTTATTTTTAGGATGATTCCTGCGAAAAGTGTAGTAGTTTTGCAATTAACAGTTACTCAATGCGAAGGTGTTAACGTTTTGGAGCACGTTCAAGCCAAATTGACAATATCTTCGAATCGACGAGGAGATTTAAATATTCAATTAATTTCTCCAATGGGCACACGTGTCACACTCTTGGATCATAGGTATATACATTATTTCAGTAATATTTTTAAGCAGTGTTTTTAGTTTTTATTTTTTTCATCTAAACAAATTATTACTTTGGGTAATTAATTGTAAATTAGTTCTATTTCATTAAATAATAAGTAATCTTTATTGATTACATTAATTTAATAGTAAGTATAACTGATTTCGTGGTAAGTACAACATCATTGTACTTCCCAAAAAATCTGCATTCACGGTAAAATTGTGATAAATTAGTATTTAATTTATATTTGAACTTGTTAACGATTATATAAATAATTCTAATTTATTATTTATGTTGCACTCTTAATTGCGAAAAATGTAGAAATGTTTTATATAGGAACTTTTAAACTATGTTTTCCGTTGCAAAACATGTGTTGTTAGTGTAATAAATATCATAATTTAATTCGCTGGAATTTGCTTAACACAGCGCTCACGATATTAACAAATGAAGTTAATACAAGATGTTTCTCAATGAAAATGTAACTAGCTTAATTTTCGCACCGCCTGCAGCATCTTCTCTAAATAAATAGGCGTATATATGTATACTATCTGGCTAGCACCACGAAAATCTCAAGGCGCTATTGCAGGTAATTGCGTAGCTATAACATTTCTTCCTACCAATAGTTCTTGATATTGATAAAAAAAAATTAAACAATAAGCAAACATCAAATTTTGCTTTGAATTAGGCTGAGACGACTGAGACGTTCGAAATGATTAAAACTGCTTATGGTGACGAAGCTCTGAGTTGCAAGAACAATCACACTGTATCTGTAAGACTCATTGAGGAATTCACTAATATTCCCAAACGACATCGCATTTTAATTGAAAATCTGGGAAAATAGAAAGTCTGTGCACCTTTCGTCCTTCACACGCTGACGGGCGACAACAAGGACGCTCAAGTTCAGCACTGTCTGGATATGAAACAAATGACGGCTGATTCTGATCCAAACTTTATGGGAAGCATCATAACAACTGAAGAAACTTGATGTTTCAATATAAACCACTGACAAAACCCTAAAGTGAAGAGTGGATTTACCTAAAAGATCCAAGACCGAGAAAATGCGCCTGCAAAAAAGTCGAATCAAGACATTCCTTTCCGTTTTCTATATTCGAAATGAAGCATTCATAATGAATTTATTCAGAGGGCGAAATGGCGAACGGCAGTATATAAGTTTTCTATTTCCAGTATATAAGTTTAAAATTATTCCTCAACTATTCACTTTTTAGCAAGCATTTATATATAGCGCACATCATTGTGAAATCTTATTTGTGGAATAAAATTCAACGAGTTTCGGAAAGAATACTATTAAGTAAGGCCAAGGAAAAATATACGGTTGTTATTAAATGACATTGAACGGGCACACAAATGCAAAGTGGTGCTCGATTTTTTGGATAGAAACGGCATCCGAGTGCTTGACCATTCTCCTTATTCATTGGATTTGGCACCGTATGACTTCTGACTATTCCCAAAACTCAAATTGGTCATGAAGGCATAATGGTACAATATTATTCACAACCACGCGGTCGCGTGCTAGGTTTTAAGAGCTATTTTGCAAGAGGAGTACCAGCACTGATTTGAAACATTTTACACTCCTTTCTAGGGCTGTACAGACTAATATATTTAACGACTTTCACTTATTTGACATCCTTTTCATTGGGACAAACTGCTTTTGTTCCATATAATAGCTTTCTCGTAGTTAGTTATATTATCTATTTGCATAATACGTTGTTGGATTTTCTATTAAATAAATAAATATTGTTTATTATCTAAGCGATTTTTTTCCCTCTTTTTAGAGTTAATGACGTATCGCGAGGCGGTTTTAATCACTGGCCATTCATGTCTGTTCATTCTTGGGGGGAATCTCCGTTCGGAACGTGGCAACTCGAAGTGCATAACGACGGCAGATTATTAGGTATTTATTTGTAATCTTGTTAATAATCTTTGGGATTTATATAATTATATTAACATAAAATTAAGCAAGCTCTTAAAATTACTTATTCCATTTTGGAAATTAAAAATATTTCTTCAATGCTTTTTACTAACAAACAACGAGAAGGTACACAAAGTTTACTGATACTTGCACGTTCATGCACTTGTTATTTTTCACACTATATGGAAAAATTTTGCAGGAAAATGATTATTAGTTGTTAAAAAATAAAATCTTTCGTGTTTTATTCGAAAATATAAAGATATTAATAATTTATCAATTAACGAAGTGTCAATTGTATCTAAAATTTGTACTTTTCTTATAGAGAAGATTTCTGATTTTTGAAGTGTTTATAAATAAGTAGAAAAATTAGAAAAACTACTTCCTGGTTATATTTTTTTTGCGACAGGTTACACTTAAAAAAAGTATATTCAAGTGAAACTACAGAAATGTCTATTTTTTATAATTATTTTAATAAAATTCAAAGTCTTTATTTACGGAAAACTCCATTTCAATTAAATATAGCATAAAAATATAATTCTAAACTAGCGTAGCTACAACTTAGCAATTTCATAAAGTTATAGGTTATGGCAAGCCAACGAATACAGAAATAATAATAATATGAAATGAAATTACAACTATAAAGAACTACCATCAAAATAATGTTAAGTGAAATAAAATTAAAATTAAAATGAACTATCAGGACAGAACTATGATTAGATACTAAAACAAAAAGAAGAAACGCAAAATAAGATAACAACAATATGATACGATACTACTATGATAAAGTAATAATTAGATAGTTATACAAGGCAATTTGAAATTAAGTAAATAATGTAAGCATACTTTCTAGTACTACCAATTCATAACGAATATAAAAGCAAAATATATAATAGTTTAAAACATACTACAAGAACATAAAAATCATATTAAGAAAACAAAACATACCAGTTTTACTAGATCATTGATCATTTACATGATAATTTACTGATTGCTTCACTTTTAAACTTATACAACGGCCAATCCGTGTTTAATTCATATTTGTTTATTAGCTTCAACACACGACATGTAGGTGCATGACTACCATAGTTTCTCGAATGATGTCCTGTGTGAAACATATTGAAGTACCGCAGATTCCGTTGAGGTACATTAATATTAATCTCTTTTAATAAATTGTGACATTTAATAGAACCATTCCATACTTTACAAATAAAGCACACATCAGATGTATCCCTTCGTAGCACTAATTAAGGTAGATTTAATATGATTCTTATGTGCTCATATTCATGCTTTCTGTACACTATACTCAATTTACGAGCCGCCATGCGTAAATAAATATTCTGAATTCTCTCAAGTTCAATCTTATAACACTCATATAGCGGAGACCAAATCTGGCTACAGTATTCAAAGTTCGATCTCACTATTGAGCAATAAATACTTCTTAGGGAGAAAGCGTTAAGTTCATTGCATTGCCTATAGACGAATCCTAATACTTTTCTTGATTTCATGAATATTGAGTTAATATATTCGTCAAATATAAGATTATGATCAAAGATAACACTTAAATCCTAGTTCTATGAAACTTCAAGTGGTAGCACTTACTCAGATAAATTGAGACAAATTGTTCAAATCTACCCATTCATCAGCAAAGATTAAAGACTTACACAACTTAAAACACCTAGCGACATCGTTAATAAAAATATTAAAAAGTAAGGGTGATGGATGCCCCCCTTGTACAATGGAAAGGGACACCAGATAGAGCCCTTATAGGGTTTGATACATAATTACAAACTTTCACACATTGAGTTCGATTAAAGAAAGCTTCCAAACCAGTTGACCAGTCGAGGGTGAAAGCCCATCCTACCTAGTTTGCTTATTAGTATATCGTGGTGACGCGATCAAATGCCTTTGAAAAGTCAGTGCAATTTGAATCAACTACACTTTCTCTTTCAAATGCCCTTATCACGTAATTTGTGTATATCACAATGTATATCACTAGATTGGTAAGAGTGGAGCATCCAGGCCGAAAACTGTGCTGTTCCTTAAGTAATGTCTTACTACATTCCGAGTATAGGGCATCATACATGAGCGCATCGAAGACTTAAAAATAAAATTTAATTTATACATGAGATTAAAACTAGATACTAATACCCGTATTACCACTATAAAAATATCTTGGCACTAACAGAATGGTAACAATACTATTTTGAGTTATTTTGGTAATTTGGATGAGAAATTTTTCTTTAAATTTTGCAAATATGGAAAAAAAATTAATTTTAATTATTTTCTGGGTGATTTCTGTTTAATTTCTTCTTGGGTAACTATCTCCCACTATAAAATAATTCTAGGAGAACAGTAAGAAAGTTACTTTGATAATTTGGAAGTGAATTAGATGCGGAAGAGCCTCGAAATAATACAATTATGGACAGAATGTTTCAATTTTCATCTTTGCATTGTTATGTTTTGATTTGCCTCTTGGATAATAATACCACAAGGGTAATTAGCTCTCTTTATAGTAAACATTTCTTAAAAGAATATATAAAGCTAAACATTGGTAAACGAAAACGGGTAGGTTTAAGTATGGCAATTCCTAATTTCTGGTGTTGCAGCATGCGCCGGGTGGTGGGGACCCGAGGCAGGTGGAAAGAGAAGACGGCACGCGGATGGCTGTTCAGTCGGTTAGTTGACAAGTAGTAGAGATTACTCGCGTCTAATCTGGTTACGAAATCACTCTATTTCAATGCTCTTTTGATACCTTAACTTCTTTAAGTATTCGCATAAAAGCAGATATATCAGTAAATTGCGATGATGCAGAAGCAATAAGTCAAATATCTCTAAACAAGTTTGTTGGAAAATATGTTTATAAAGCAACATTCTTGCGCAAAGATAAGGTAAAAACATGGCAGCTGTTATGAAAACATTAAAAATCGGCAGTGAAGAAATCAACATCAATTCCAACCAACTCTTTCATAGAATATTTGGTACCGTAAAGACTGAGCATGAACTGGAATCATGTTTAAAGTATGAATTAGCTGCACGGCCTACATCTTTGTTCTATTCTATTTCACTGAGGCAGGGGAAAACGTCATCTTTAATTGATTCTAGAGAAATGTCCGACAATTGTGGAATTACCTTTAGAACCTTGTTTTGTGATGGCTAAAATGAAAATGAATACGCTACGAAGAATCCAGAGCATGTTAGAAGAACAAATTAGGCTAGGAAGTCCGTTGATATTGTCGTGATTCAATTTTTCCTTCTTCCATGCAGTCAATTTCTGAAAAGTATATCCAACAAAACTAACTTTATTTCATTTTAGCAGCAAAACATACAGCTGCTGGATTAAAATTTAAAATTTCTCTGGGAGATGCTGATATCCACATCATAAATACAGCTTAAACGTTTTCTAATGAAAATAAGGAATGAGTTATAGTCGGTGAGGACACTGATCTACTGGTAATGCTTTATGTTACTGCCAGCAACAAAGCTTAATCCACAAGAGTGAAGCCACAAGAGTTTAATAGCAATCTACTCCAAGTAGCACTTGGGATTGTAACAAATTACATTGCTTTTCTCCATGCAGTTACAGGTTGCGATACAACTTCTTAACTTTTAATAAAGGAAAAAACAAGTTTTTCAACTTTTGCAATCGAACACGAGACATTCAGGCAAAAGGTCTCTGTATTTAACGATACAAATGCAACTAACGAAGCCCAAACCGGAGAGTATTTCGTAAAAGTATTATATATCGTACGCGTTTCTTCAGATGACTTAAGCAAAATCAGATTTAACTGTTATAATAAGGTTGTAGCCAAACAACTAGTTTGTGGAAAGTTTGAACTCTCGGTACAACCACCAACATCTGGAGCAGCAAAACAACACAGCTATAGAGTATTTCATCAAGTTCAGTCTTGGCGTGGGGTACAACTTCCTGCTACTGATTGGGGATGGAACAAAAAAGAGGGACAACTGGTGCCAATTCCTACACTTGACCCTCCGGCTCCCGAACATTTATTAAAGTTGTGTTTTTGTAACTGTAAGACTGACCCAGTGCCCAAAGGTGTTACTGTCGCAGAGGGTGATTTGTATATACCGCGATGTGTGGAAAATGCAATGGTGAAGCATGCAGCAATAGACCTTCCATGCTAAATGACGAGTAAGAGCAGTCGGAGATACAAGAATGCTCCTTAGATGAGGATTATAATACTCCACCAAACGAACCTGGACCATTAAGATTAGCCAACTAAACTGTTTAAAGTATCTGTAAGCAAATTGCCTTAAATCTGATAGAAAATACATTTTGCAATTAGGTCTGTAGAGATACGATTTAACAGTAGAGTCATGGGAGAATTTCATAACGGACTTTTCTTTGATCCTATGTTCAAATTGGGTATGCTTTAGGTCAGCAACATGGTGACGGCTCAAAATACTTATGATAACATGGTTCTCTTGGAGCCTTTGTGGCACATATTTGATAATTCATTTGATTAGTTTTGAGATTTTCTTTTAAAATAAAAATTTTTG
>WYDF02266005.1:0-18639 GCA_009867245.2 Adranes taylori
ACAGACAAGCTCGCGCTTGTACACCATTATCCATTCGGCAAGCGGCGATGCACATCATACCCGGATCTCTTTTGGGCTCTGGAATACAATTTTCTTCGGGTGCATCGCATGCAGGTAGACAATCGCTGAATACTTCCGTATCAGAATTGCAGTCCGATGCATTCAACGGCATTTGGTTGTCTTTATTCACTATTTGTGATGAATGGATGGGTGTAGGAGTAACTTCATTTAAAGTAGGTTCTGAAATAATGAAATTGTTTTATTAAACCATAATGAAGCTAATTGTGCTTCGCTTTGTTGCTCCTATCAATGTATACTTTTTGTCTTAAATTGGTATTACCATACATGAAAAATACAGTGTAATTCAAAGAAGAAGTAACTGATTCCATGACTAGTATCGCCATGGAATGAGTGCCCATTTGAAGGAAGAGTTATCTTAGTTCTAAATGGCTGCCGCGCAGAGGAGTTGTAATTGCATCGTTCTTACGCCAACATTCAATTTATTTATCTTTGGATTGACGAGTTTTCAGAACAAAACCTCATTTATCTGATTCAAGAATTTGCAGAAGCCCTTCTGCACTCTTGAGTTTTCGTCAACAAATACGGTGATTACTATATGCTTTTCGAAGGTGATTTGACTCTAATCTGGCGTTTTCTCTAACCGTGGCGAACCTTCTAACCGTGGTTTTCACAGTTTTAAGAAAGTAGATATTTGTGTAAAGCTAAATTTTCAGGACAACAAGAGTTTCAAAGGAATAAGTGGCAAGAATCCGAGCTGCTTTTGACTTACTATCCCTCCAGTCACTGTCTTAGGAAATGTCTACATTTGAAACCGTAGCGACTGCAACTCATCCAGGCGGTTCCTACTGACGACAAAAGCCAGCGGATGGGATGTTGCGGTCCGATGAAAGACGAAATTGTAATTTCACGTTAAGTTTTATTGTGATGAAACGACTTTTTACTTGAACGGCGTAATCAATTGTTGCAATGTGCATATTTGAGAAACTGAACATCCACATCAAACAGTTAAACACAAAAATTTTTTTCCTAAGGTGGAGTGGACGTTTTCTGTGTTAAGTCTGAGGACAAGGCATCTGGCTTTTCATTTCATCGCAAGCAGATTTGCATCTTTTCTGTTTTCAACAACATGGAGCAACACTTTACTTTCACCAGATGGTTCAAGCTTTTTTAAATAAAAAAGTGCCTCGGCGATGGGCTAGTTGGAACGGAGCGCAAGATCTTAATACATTTTGAATGACCTGCCAAATCTCCAGATTACAGCATGCATGTTTCTTTATGTGGATATGTAAAGAAATATGCATACATTATGGGCATATGTAAAAGTTCGATTTTATGTTCCACAGCTACATCGCCAACCTCGAATTACAACAGCGAACAACCCAGTGTATCATGATATGCTGCTACGCGCTTCAGAGTAATTCTTTTATGGCATTTCTATTGCCCGTGGCATATTGAACTCTTCTGAAAAAGAAAATACAAATTGACCACGAGTAAAGTTTCTTCTAAGAATATTGGAGTATAAGTATAAGTTTCTTCTAGTTCCGACAGTTTTAAGAGTGTTCAAGAAGACCGTCTAGTTGAAAATGTTCAAGACCACTACGGCTTTCGAACGAACAATTGGCTAGAATCTATTTCGTGTTAGAGTGGAGTCCACGTAAATCAACAAATTTAGTTAGCCTCGTAAGCTTACCAACATGGAAATTTAGATGGGATCTTGCAATCTGATGAAAGAAGAAACTTTCATTTCAGATTTAATATTTTTGTGATACAGAGGCTTTCAGTTGAATAGCGCACTGAATTGTTTCATGGTGCATATTTAAGGAACAAAGCATATGCAGGGAATGGTTAAACAGGAAACTGATTTTCCTGAGGTCAAGTGGACGTCTTGTGCGCTGTGTTTGAGGACAGATTTATGTTCTATTTTTATTTGAAAGAAACATTCTCACAGGACAATCATCGATATGGTCCAACATTGACTCTTCACATTACTCCAAACAGATACGCATCAATTTATGTTTCCACAAGATAAACTAGTGCTCAATTTCCGAGCATTTTTTAATAAAAATAACTGCAGCGATGCACTGTTCGGGTTCCCAAATCTCGTGATTTTTTCTTGTGGGAACAGACGCGTGTTATCTTCCACGGCGTTTTATCTCAATAATCTTGAATAATAGGAGCGATTAACTCAGTGGATTGTGATATGGTGATACGCATCCGAAAGGAATTCTTTTATTGTATTTATGTTGCCCGTGAAAGAAGTGATGGAACATTGAACACTTGTAAAGCAGGAAATAAAATTTGATGGTGAGTAGATGAACTTTTAAGAATATTCGATAATGGTTCCAACAGTTTGAAAAGAGTTTAAGTGGACTGTGTAATGGAAAATGTTTAGGACGACCCCGAGTTTTGAACGAACAACTAGAGCGAATCCATTCTGGTGTTTGAGTGGAGCCCGAGGAAATCAACAAATTGATGTGGCCCCGTCAGTTTACTAGCATGGAAGTTAAGATCGATTTTGCAATCCGATGGAAGACAAAACTTTAATTTCTGTGCAGACGAAACAGTTTCACATCCGCATGAGCATCCACATGAAGGAGTTGAACACAAAAGAGATTTTCCTGTGGTCTTGTATGCTGTGTCTAAAGAGAAGATTTATAGTCTGTTTTTCTTTGAAGGAAACATTGTCACAGGACAAATATTGACATGATCCAAAACTGACACTTCACTTCACTACAATCAGATGTGCACCACTTCTTTTTGTCACAAGATGAAGTACGGAGACCCAGACCTTTACACTTTATGCATGGCCTGCGAGATCCCCAGGTTTCAGCGTATGTGATATTTCTCCTGGGAATATGTAGCAGATCGCCTTTTATGTTCTACTGCTACCACACTAATCTCTAATAACAACAGTGGTTAACTCAGTGCATCGTGATATACTGATACGAGCTTGAAGGGATTTTTTTATCGTATTGATATTGCTTGCGCAGCACAGGTGGTGGCTACATTAAAGTGTCCACAACAAGTGCACCTTTCATCTATTAACTATACAAGACCATAATGATGTAGAGGACTTGGAGTAATTGGTATAAACGATTGAAATCTGACTGGTTCCAGCTTTCACCATTGGTTTTTTTTACAGTGGACAGCGTTGTTAAGGCAGGAGAATAAAAAAACATTTTTATACACGCTATTGTTATTCTTATATCAGCGTAGGGATTCCAAAAAGCTGTGAGGAACCTCGAAATTTCATCCACCTGATGCAACCTTGCAATATAATTTTCCTGTGTGAATTACATTAGCAGCATAAACTGGATGAGAGGAAAATAACGCGAGAGGTACCAACGATGCCAATCATCCTCATAAATGTATTTTTTAGTGTTAAATAAACTCTGGAATAAAGTAATTTCCAACTTAGAAACCAATTTAAAATCTAGATCCTAGAAGGCAGAAATCTTTCCGCTCTGTGCTGCACAACTACTGAAACTGATGGCATCATACTCTGGTTGCAATGGCACAGATCCAGTTTGAAGTTTTTACTATAGACATCTTTATAGTATATATTCAATTTTAAAATACACTACTATCTATTTCAAAGACTACAGATAGAATTTTCTTGAGTAAAAGTATAGTTTCTCCAAAAGTTAGGATTGTACTAAAAGGGTCCATGAATGTGATGACTATATTTTGACGCAGAAACTTAACTGAATTTTGCAGACAACAGTCTAACTGCATATAAAACTACATGTCACTTTTAGTGCCATAATTTCAGTAAAAAACTGATAGTGACTAGAGTACATCTAATGCCATTTTTGTTTTAGAATAACCCTGTATATAGACTCACTGTTAATGTCAGAAGGGGTTTAACTTACTTGTAGTTGAATTCACCAAATTTTGCGAGTTATTTGTATTTGAAGGATTAGTACTCGTTGATGAGGCTATTGCAGGTGGCACTGGAGATGTTGCTGTCACATTTGTTACGTTTGTAGTAGCACTTGGAACTTTGGTAATATCTGATGATGGAATTTGAATTGGATTAATTGGTGTTTTTACTGGACTTGGTTCATTCTTCCCACGTAATACGTTTGTTGGTTCTGATGGATGAATTGTTTCAATTGAATGCGAATCGTTTAATACTGGAACGCTTGTATTCGTTGCATTTGTTTGCGTCGACGAAAGCGGATGGATTGGTGCATCTGTGTGTGTTGTATTTGCTATAGACGTGGCATTTGTTCCAGGTGTATGAGCTTCTGGACTGAGAGCAATTGGCTGAACTGGTATATCTATAACAAAGTTACAATTGATAAATATTGTTTTTATGCTTAGAAGAGTTTGATCAACTTTTCCATAAAAATTGAAATTCTTCAAACAAAATTGATTAAAATATAAGTAGCACGATTTTGGCAATTGACACTGGGAGTCAAAATTGGCTATAGCTGTATTAAACGTTTAGGAATGTAATCACCCCCGCTGAAATAACATTTCATTCTAATACTAAGTACTGATTTACGTACTACTAATGATCGAGAATAACTTTTCTAAGCTTATGAACAATACAGTATTTGGTAAAACTACGGAAAATGCAGATAAAGTAAATATTAAACTGGCCGCAAAATAATTTCTCCTTAAGAATTAGAAATAATTTTGGATACAACATGTTACAGAACCATAAAAATTTTATTGTACACAATTTTTGCATTTCACCCTTTAGTAAGCTTACTTACAAATAGTAAATATTCTGTACATTCCAAACATTTATTTGGCTGCTATTTTTAAAGCATAAGTCATCAGTGTTGGATTTAGGAGAAGACCTCAAATGTTCCTTCTAATTAAAATTTAAGTAGTATCTACAAATCCAATAGAAATGTTTGGGAATAGCAGTTGAGGATCTAAAAACGTTGTATTGTTTGGAATAAGTAAGATACGAGGAACTTGTTGACATGGGCGGGAGTGGGTAATTATACCCATCTGTCGATACATATCTTCTGAGACCTAAAACTTTGATGTTTAACTATGATACAAATTTTCAAAATCTAAGAACGAGAGGTTTATTGGTGAGAGAGAAGAGAGGGATGTTTTATTAAGTTGAAAAAATTTGATACAAAATGCAAAAGGGAATTAGATGATAGAAGGAATGGAAAACACTAGAGAATGAGAATAAAGACTATGTGGTAACCGCTGATGAATGAGTGAATGTAGATACAAATATACAGAAAGCTTCTTCACTTGCTTTGCGTTTACACGTTCATCCATACGATCATCTACGCTTATCATGTACCCTTTATTCTCACGCTCACATAGTTCTCCATTCTTTTTGTAATTCAATTCCCTTTGGTATTTTGTTTATGATGTTCATAACTTACTCATTCTTCCTCTCTTTTCTCTGTAGTAATAAATATGAAAAAAGATAATGTTCTTGAACCGGGCAGGCTTCCTGTTGAAGTATGGAGATGTCTAAATGAGAGTGAATTAAAATCGTTTGTTAGTTAGGGCAATTCATAAGATATGGCGGGATGTAGACGAAATGCTAGAGGAATGGAGAGAAGGAGTAAACGAGTTATATTTGTTATGTTTCAAACTTTAAATGCACATAAAGTTTGAAACATAACTCAGGTGTTATTTTTATTTACTATATGGTATATTCACAATACCCAGGACGGCTCGCACCATCCCTCGCGGAATTAAAGCACCAGCAAGAAATTACGTACATTATCTACCGTACCATAATTACGTACCAATATGCAGATTTCTAGTCGTCCAAACAGCCGCCATCGTGTGTGTGTGGCATTCTAACTGGATCATCCCTATATTACTTGCTCACCCGTCGTTTTCCCCTACTTAACATAAAATTGTATGATGCAATTGAATAGGTGAAGGGAGAATATTGTTTACATTCTAAATAGACCTTCAGACTGCATCCCATTGGTAACATGACGGTGATGTTGTTGTGATGTATCCAATTAACAAACAAAAAGTTGATGGAAATAAAAATAAATTTGTTACATGTTGCTTGTGTCCGTGTTTTTAATTTTATACAAAAATATCGCCAGTGTACACATTGTTGTCAACATACTGTAATATAGCATGTTACTTTAAATGCATTAAATGAATAAATTGCGATAACTCGACACTGGAAAAAGTCAGTTATTGAAATAAAACGTAATTATAATTGAATTGTGATTACGCTTACGTCTCACGCATTGAATAAGGACGCAATGATAGCAGCAACGAGACCAGTTTCGTTGTTAAATACGGTAGTTATGGTTACAGCTGTGTCATAATGGATTAGAATAAGAGATTTGAGTTGCATTGATTGATATATACGTATTGGCTTGCTGTTGCTACACTATAATGACTGAGAACCGTATAAGTGGTTGCCTACACAGTGACTAGTGAAAATAATTCTAATCTACGAAAGCCGGGATTAGTTTTAGTCACTAAGCGATTTTAACACCTACGAACTACGGGTTGTTGGGTGACCTATAGTGGTTCCTAGTATTTCTGCCATTGCCACTTTCCGAGTCATTATGTAAACATAGACCCCTCTCCCTATTCTATTATACTTCGTTTTTAGATGCATCCCGTATAGTTGTTGGTTTCTTATCGTATAACTGCGCGGTTGCACCCTTTACATGTACCGCTTATATATAACATTTCGTATTCATTGATTGACTTATTATTTGATTTATTATTCGCTAATCCCCGTTAATTCACTGATATTTGATTTGAAATTTACTTAATTAACATTTAATTATGCATTTCTTGCTTTGTTTATATTTTGAAGACCAATATACGTATTTTGCACAATCATTAGTGCTGTGTCACTAATTAGCAGCAAGTTTATTTCAGATGCCCGCAAGGTCACGAACACCTGGTCTGCTCACGTACTCCTAGCTACACGTGCCCTCAGTAAGTCATTGAGGTCTATTGGAACGAGAGAACAGTTCCAACGTGCGGTCTCACATTAAACAGACCTGGCGCCGGAGAAACACGTTTCCGGAGAATAGACATTCCTGCAGTAATAAGATATATGTATGTTTGTCCATTTGTTACAATTGCTAGGTCCCCAATAGCAGCGTCTCGAGAGGGAGTCTGCGCAATATTTAGTAATCATCGCAGTTAGTGAGGTATCAGTTATTAGGCTATTTAATGCTTCTCAGTAAATATTCGTGTTTAAAGTAAATATTCAAGGATAAAAATTCGAATTATAAAAATTATTGAAATGATAAAAGCTGCCCCGCCCCTGCCTCCACCCCACATTGCTTTGTGAGGCACTGAAATTAGAGAATACCATGGCAGAAATACAGATTCAACAGGAATATTCGGGCCCAGCAGTTTCGGATCTACAAAATTGCACAGGATGAATTCCAAATGGAGGAAAGCCTTAAAAACTATTTCATTCTCTACCTAGGAGCTTGATAGATAGGGGCTGGAGGGAGAAATTATACCTATCCTGAAACCTAAAACTTTTGAAATAAATTGCCAAAGAGAATTGAATGATAGGAAGAATAGGGAATCATATGAGAATGAAGAGTAGATGATAAGCGTTGATGAAGGAGTAGATGAGTATGTGGATGAGAAGTAGAGGAATTGAAGGAGACAATACTGAATATAAGAAAAGAAAATAGTTCTCGACCTCACAAGCTGCCTGTTGTTGTATGGGTATGTCTAAATGAGAGTGAATTAAAAGCGTTAGTTGAGCCGATAAATAAAATATGGAGGAGAGTAGATGAGATGTTAGGGGAATAAAAACTCCAAGTACACAAGAGGTAATTGAAGCAGTAATAGTAACGAATTGATTTTACATAATATAGGACTAGAAAAAGATATTAACAAAGAGAGATTGCTGTTAATTACGCATATTGTATTTGTTAGGGATAAAAACAGTTTGGACAACATATATATTACATTATAAATGAATTTCTGCTGATTATAAATGAGCATCGCATTATAAAATTTATATAAATTAATACTATGCCGCAACGTTTTACTTCGTCTCAGATCGATCGAATGACGTCTACCAAAATCTCATGTAAATTAATAGTTATTTTGACTGCGCAGCACTCCTTATTGGCATATTTTTGGGGACCTAACGTTTCCTCACTTTGCATTACTACATATTTAGCATCATTCAGGGTGGATAATAGTTTTAGTTATATATATAAATTGCGTAAATACACATAAATTGCATGTAAATGCACATAAATTTGCAACCATAACTAGGGTATGATTTTATTTACCATCTCGCATACCTTCTGAATATTATAAAACTCGCTCCTGCAGGCAAGCAATGACGTAAATTATCTGCGTTACCTACATACAGATTTCTAGATTTTCAAACAGCACCATCTTGTGCGTGTGGCGCGATCATCGGTTTTATCGTAAATTATCTGCTCAGCCCATGTTTATCCTCTACTTAGCATTAAATTGTATGTTGCATTAAAACATATATGTAGGGGAAAGGGGAATATTGTATACAGTATATGTACACCTCAAGACTGCGTTTGATAAAATGTTGAGGAAGAAATTGTGGAAGGTTCATAATAGTTTGTACTCATCAGACAACAATTTTATTGGCAGCATGTTGACGGTGTAATGTGGATGTCATATATCCCGTCAATAAGCAACAAGTTGATGGCAATTAAAAGAGATTTGTTGCATGTTTCTTGTGTCCGTGTTTTCCATTCCAGACAAAAGCATTGCTGTTGTTATCAGCATATTGTGCAATTATTGTAGTTAGTGAGATTTAAATTATTAGCTTATTGAGTATGTGAAGCTTTTTTCTATATGCAGACCCCCACGCCCTCGCCTAGTGGGGATTGGAATAAAAGAATACTGAACAGGTGTGAGCTTTGTAAAGGATTTACTTGTTGGTCAATGATAGCAGTTAAATTTTGTTTCGCTATACTTAGTGTTACTAAATACTGGTAATGGTGGCGTAACAATTTTTAGGCAAGCGGGTGTTATACAATAGAAAGACGGTGCTTCACATCTAAATTAGAAATTTCGTCTTTATTATAAAGTTTGTCTCTATATACAAATACCATGATACCGGTAATTGTAAATAAATAATTTATGACTTGGCGTTATTACTTACTTTGACCTTTAAACATACATGCATTTAGACGATTGTGATTACTTAATTGATAACACCTTTGTGTGTCGTGTGACAATTGTTACAATTCTATAGATGGAATTTTGTATGCAATAATACAAGCTATTTCTTATGCTAGTTTGCTAGCATAAGAAATAGCTAACAATATCTTAATATTGTTATATGAAATATATTTATTACTTATATAAAATTTTATACGGTTTGAGCATCATAATTTTGTCCCTTTCGCTATATAAAATATTTTAATTAGTGCAATTTTCAATTATATTATATCAGAAGGTTTTTCTTTATCGAAGGTTTTCTTTAATGGGACTTTAATGTGGTCATGTAATAAATATAACTATAAAATATAAGATATAAAAATGTGGCTTAAAGTGAAAATGCATTTACAAAGGAATACAGAAACATGATCAAGATTCATGCGGACACACTCTTGATTGATAGCAAAAAGGGAGAGCACGGGGCTCAAGCTTTTAACAGCACTATTTAATACCATTTAAAAAGTCGGCAAAATATCTTCAGACTGGTTGATCTCCGTCATTGTTACTCTGTCAAAGAATAACAAAGCCACTGATAGTTATAAGCCACAATTCGATCCAACTTTGAGCTTTAGAAGAGGCTTGGGAACTTGTGAGGCACTCTTTCACTAATGTACTCACACAAAGATGCAGACCTGCGCCTTTGACTGTCAAAACTTATGATAGCGTATCAGAAAATGGCAGAAATTCAAGCAGCCTCACGAATAAGCTTTGGGGACCTGTGCATTATTACTGACCTCTACTGGTACCAAACTGCACAAATAAGATTTGCCGGCTCAACCTCTTAAAATATGGCAATACAGAAGAGTGAACGATTAGGCCGCGTTCTATCTCCCCGCATGTGCTTCAGAGAAGTACATGGGGGCACCAACATAGGGATCAAGATTAACGGTAACAGAATCAACAACCTACGCAGACGACAACGTGTTAATAGCTCACAGATTCACAGATATTCGGAAAATTATGGATCTTAACCTGAAAGTCAAGTAAACAAATCTCGTTATTTTCTCAAGCAACTGAGACCAACTGTCTGATAAATGATAGATAAATTTTGATACCTGGAAGTTACGTGAATGAAATAAGTGATCCCAAAATCCGGATCAGGGCTAACATCGCGCAGGCTCACATCGCGTAACTTTCTCCAGCATGAAAAACATTCTCAGCGCAAGCGACCCAAGTATTTAGCTTCGTGAGCGATTATTATTTTATACTACGCATCTCTTGGATGACAAGACGGACAAACATTGAAGTCCGCAGTATGGTAAACAAATCTTTACAGCTGATGAGAACTGTATGGGAAAGGAAACTGCAACACATCGGAGATGATGTGCGTGGGGTGAAAAGTATTATATCCTCCGAATGATCATCGAAGGGAAAGTTCAGGACAAAATGTCAATAGGACGACGCCACTCTCCATGGCTGAAGGATCTTGGAAAATGACTTGGACGAACATCATCAGAGATTTTCGGAGTGCAGTTTCTCAAGCCAAAATTTCTAATTGGATCGCCAACCTCCGGCAAGAGACGGCGCTATAAGAAAAAAATATTCTGCTGTTTTAAATTTCTTTCACCCGCCATTTTATTTTACCTTTTTTCGTTGTTTGCCCTCTCAACATTAATGGCAGCAAACAGATACATGTTGTTTCCCAATTAACTATTGGCAACACATTGTTTCCTGATGTGGATTTGCCATAAGAATTATTAGAATTTGAAAAGGATTCAGTTTAGAATTTTTTTTTTTAATTTCGAGATTTTTGAAAACTAAAAATTTCGAGATTTTTGAAAATTTTAAATTTTCGAAATTTTTGAAAACTTTAAATTTTTAAAATATTTTAAATTTAATGATTTTGCCCAAAGATCGATTAGAGACTTTTTCCATTTTGAAAATTTTCTTAAAAATTTCGAGATTTTTGAAAATATTAAATTTTAGAAATATTTTAAATTTAATGATTTTACCCAAAATCATCTTAAGAAATTTTAGAAATTCCAGATTTTAAATATTTTTATAAAATTTTAAGTAATTTTGCCCAAATGAATCATGAAATATTTTTCAATTTTTAAAATTTGAAAAAATCTTCGACCAAAATCTAAAAGAAAAATCTATTCCCACAATTCGTATTTAGCGACTTTCTCAATTTTGGAAATTAAAAAAAAAAATTCGAAATTTTTGAAAATTTTAAATTATATAATATATTTTAAAATTAATTATAAATATTTTTAAAAATTGTAAAGAAATTGTTTATAGCCAATTAGTAAGGGTATGGGAACAAATTCCGTTTAACTTTGTTCATGCAGCGTGCAACTGAAGTCTTTATAGGCTTCATCTTATTATAAAATGGAAAAAAGGGAAATCATTTTAATTTCGTTCTACTTTACTTTACTTACACTCAATTCTCAAGAGTCATCTAAATGATTCAAATAGCTAATTCTATAAAATATTGCAATACTTTAGCGTAACGTTAACAATTTAATTAATTGTAGAAATTAAAATATTTTACTTGAATTAATAGGTCTCTTATTAAAATAAATTTATCATTATTATGTAGATTTAAAGTTTCCTAGTGGAACAATTAATTTATTATATTTATCTAGCGTAATATTTGTTTAACTACTTAAACAGCTCAATGTCTGGAGAATACAGATTCATTAAAACTGCAGACTCCAGGACATTAGGTTGTAATCGAAATCTTATATAGCAAATCAGTACTGATTAAACTCAATGTTCAAACAAAAATAAAAGTGGATGTTCATTATAAATCGTCAGTGTACTATTTGCTAGGTCATCACACAGTTCAACATGATACCTATTGTTCTTTGTTGATTCATTCATACTAACGTGAGATATCTGGAGGACGCGAACCATGGTTCCTATACTCCAAAATATTTCTAAAAAATATTTAATGTAACCAATTTATTTCTTGCTGTCAGACCGGTGGGATTTCGGCAACGACGGCTCTTACACTTCGAGATATTACCGCGAATTAGAAATTATAACGATAAATTAATATACAAATGTAGCGCAATTAGCTGACAACCTTAATATTTTAAACTATCAAATCAGATACGAGAGAAATATTACACGCGCTAGCTGAAATGGAAATTGGCCACATTCCCAATGTCGAGTTACTAGATTGAGGGACGGCTAGAAAGAACATACTTGAGAGAATCAATACAATGAACAGTCAACGTTACAGCAAATTTAAAAATTCAATTCAGGGTTATAAGTTCTTAGTACTGTTTACGTTCAATATTATGTTATTTTGCTTAATGCATCACTAATGATATTAGTGAGATGAATTAAGTCATGCGATACTAGAATGTAAGATCTTTTATTAATTATTATATATAGATTATTGTGCAAGCTCTGAGCAAATGTCTAAATTCTATAAATTAAAGTAAGTATTTATTTTGTTGCTGATTAACTTTATCTATCATATTATATTATTTATTTTTATAAAAAGGGTTCTCAGGGTGGTAAAAAATAATTTTAATTATAACATTTAGCCTTTTCTCCATTCTCACTAAATAAAATCATGTATCATCAATTTAATTAATAAAGCAAATTATATTTTTATTAAGTTCAAATGTGTCTTTAATTTATTTTTCCGATAAAATTAAATGATCTCCGACCCAGCCACATAACAATATCTCCAAAAAAGCATCCCATTTTATTTCTTGTTGAGGGATAGGTAGAAGGAGTTTCTGTACTCCAACACATGCCCAGAAATTGCATGACTTATCTTAACAAAAAAACTCAGTAATAAACAAAAAAGTTAACAAGAAAATTCAGTAATTTTATATTCAAATAAAGACAGTAGAAAAGACTCAAGAAGAAGTATGTTTAGAAGATGTCTCATATTTAATGTATTTACATTTCTGTTGAGTAGTATAAGGTCTCATTAAAAAAGTGACCTACTGACACCATTAATGAAGAAATCCCATTATATAATATAGTTCAAACACTCTACTACTTTAAAATAATTAATATCGCAACTCATAGGTAACATACTTGTGATTCTCAAAGGTTATTAAAGTTCATATGTTGTAACGAGTTTGTTAGACTGGTTTAATTTAAGAATTTTGCACAGAATATTACCAAATTTTATCAATTCTGAGTTTGGCAATATACGTGAATACAACTAACCTGAACATCATTAGTAGTTACCTGGTGTTAGAGGCCTGACTCTTTTTGAAATTGTGTTCAGAATGTACATCTCCTGGTCAAGTGTGTATTGGTAATCTTGAGTTTTATTTATTGAATTTCAGTAACGTCACTTAGTTTTGGAACATTGTGTTACCTTTGTGGTATATTGCGTCACTAATATCTGCTGTTGTAGTTGATAACACCTTGATTCCGGTTATTTGAGGCTGGTTAGAAGGCTGAAAGGCTTTGTTTACATTAGTATTATGATAAATTGGTTGTTTTTTGGAAGTGTTGTTGTGCTGTAATTAGGAGGTTAGATTCGGTTATTGGCATTTTTGCGATCAACTGCTAAGTGTAACCGTAAATATAGGTGCGGAATAGCCAGCAAGTCAGTGAGTGCTAAGGTAGAGTGGCTCTTGTGTGGCTATTGTTGAATAGATAGGTTAAGTCAGAGGTAACGAGTGGCGCTGTGATTGTTCTCATGCCAAACCATTTCGCTAGTTGATTAAAAGAGATTTTTTTTTATAGTAGCGACTGTGCGAAAGAGAGTACTACAGCTGCCGCGAGGTATGGGAAGTGTTCCGGGCGGGTATATTACTGTGTAATCTTCTCCACAAAGTTATGAAGGGTCTAACGCATAGGAAATGGTTCGGGTTCGGGTTCGACGCTACAATTTGTCATCCGCCTGTGGTTGGGAACATTTGGTGCGTGCTAAAATTGGCACCATCGTAACCCGGTTATCGATTTTCCTTTTGCAGAAGCAGAAGGGAATGGAGAAGGAGGGAAGGGGAAGGGAGGGGAAGGTTGTCAAATTTTATGCTGCTGGAGAAATGAAGTTCAATGATTGGTCGTTAACTGACCTAAGTATCAACAGCGCGATAGGGGAGATAAGAGTGGGGATTCATCTTGCTAAGCCAAGCTGGAGGGGCCGGATGTGAATTCACTCTCCTCCGAAAACTCGTCTCAAGAACACGCCAATTTTGAGGCGTTTAAGTTTGCCCAGATCAGCATTTCATTGGTTAGGAATTATTAAAAAAAAATGGGAATGTGGTGTGGACATTAGTAAGCCGCAAGGCTTAGTAGAAGTTAAAGGCCGATTGGGTAAGAAATTGAGTGATTGTGGTTTTAAAAATGGCGGCTAGAATGTGGTTTGAAATTTATAGGCAAATACCCTAGGTGTTGAGCATTTCAACTAATTTTTGGAAGAAGCGGTATCTCTCACGTGCCTCTGAAGGATTGTATATACTCCCTAACCCTGCTCTACTTATAATATGTAGCATAAAGGTGGCAGTGATTTTATATTTAGCGGGGTATAGTATAGTAAACATTAAAATAAACAGTTGGCAGCATAGCTATATTCCGCACAATTTAATAACATATCAAATTTATAATTTCATTTTCATAATAGCTTGAAGACTTAGTGTCTATTGTGTTAAGTAATTGCTATATTAAATAAAACTTTACTTGTTGTAATCACATGCTTACTCAGATATTAATTGTATATTGCCTTTGTAGTTAAGGGAAATATTTATTGATAAATATTTGAATGAAAATGGTGGCTTATTATTTGTTAATTATAGTAAATTATTTGTGTTCTCTCCTACCCTATTATTTTATCCGAGATTAGGTACGATCTCTGACGCCCACTGATAGTAAGAACGGACGTCTCATGTCGCTTATGCACCGAAACTGATTGACTGGACGTCGTCTGGAATTCCGACCTGGCCGCGACATACCATCATCAGCTAGGGTAACTGTTGCCTTCCAAGAAGGCAGATTATAATGTGTAATAAAGTTCTTTATTCTATCGGTGTTAATAATAGGATAGATAACAAAGTAGCATATTACTAGCTTGCATTTTATGCGTACACGAGTCCATCTGCAAAAGCGGTGTCATTTCGTAGCACACGACAACACAAAAGTGTTATTGAGAAAGAAAGGAAGTAATCATGAGAACCAATTGAATGCATCCATGTTTATAGTTTCAATTATTTAAAAACGCTAAGTCATAACAGCGATAATAGTACGTACATAAATTATTTATTTGCATTACAACAACTGTACTGTATTCCGAGGCAAAATGTTCTCAGCTTTTCCTTAAGGTCCTCGAATGCTTTATTCACTTCTTAATTCCATTGAAATTTAATGTCTTTCTTCACTAAATTATACAAAGGTTTTGCTATTCTTGAATAGTTTTCTATGAACTTAATGTAAAAATTACCTAATCCTAAGAAACTTTGAAGTTTCTTTATTGTCTCAGATATAGGGAATGCCCTAATTGCCTTCAGTATATATTGATTTGGTGAGACTTCAGAGAAAATATTTAAGTGAAAATTTGTATACTTGTTTTTCCGCACTAGGAGTTGCAATCTGTTCGGTATGGTACGACGCAATTTCCACTATATCCCTCTCAGTTCCGTTTATATTTATTTCTGAAATTTCTTGAAAATATCCTTCCGTAGTAAGAGCAAAATATTTTTTATCATAAAAGGCTACTGACTTTACATTAATCTTTAATTCCCCATTTTTAAGATAGGGTTCGTTCAACAAAATTAATTTATTTTGGGCTAAGAACTTTTCATTTACTACAAAAGAAAGTTTAAATAAGTCATCATCATTTTCATTCTCTAACTCATCAATTATTATCTTTATGACCTTTCCGTCCTGTGCTTTAAAGATTAGATCATTTCCCAGTCGTAGCGTATACAAATTTTCACATGTATACTCTACTTAAGTTTCATTCTTTTTAAATAACTCTACTTTTTGATCTGTAAAATCGAAGTTTGAATTGTAAGTCCTAAAGAAACTTACTCCTAATATTAAAGCATTGATAAAGATTCCATCACAAGTGCCGTAAATGAGAAAGTTACTCCCTTCAAACATAAACTTTAAATTTGTACAGGTTATGATGTAACCGCTTCTATGAGTGGGCGGCTGACTGGAGTTCTTTCAAAAGTAGCAGAAAAGTACCCATAAGCAAAATTGGTTTACTACAAACAATGAATTTAGTATTGGAGCATTAATGTGAAATATCAATGATCCGTAACACAAGTGGTACCGTGAAAAGTATAATAAATTTCTTCCCGCAGTCCGAACATTATAATGGGTTGCTAAAAATTTGGCTGGTGCGAATGGCGTGTGTTATTTACATCTGATTTAACAGTGTGAGGCACGATGGACTGAAATCATTTAATTGTGGAATGATTTATCGAAATGTGTCTTTCAGAAATTGTCACACTTGTTGCTCGGGATAAAACTAAAAGAGATTTTGCAACACAGGCGTGCCAGCTCCGACTTGCAATTTGTTATTTTCCTTCTTGTTTTGAGATAGGTGCTTTCCTACACATCAACAATAAGCAAAGTTCTTCCATTTCATCAATGTGCTGCAGACTTCCAAAATGTTGAAACACTCACGTTAACTCTATATGATATTAGGGCTAATGAGGCATTTATTCATTCAAAAAATTTGATTGTTCCAGGTGAAATTACATTCCCACCAGTGACTGCTAGACAGGGAAACCGAAGTAATATTTCAGCAGAAACTCCAAAGATAACATGTATTACCCTTTCCTCTACCACGTCATCAGCGAGCTTAGAGCTAGATTTTCAGATCATTTGGCAACATTTGCTAGCCTCCGTCTTCTTTTGTCCAACATTCTTGCTAGCTCCCTAGATTTCAAGAAATAAATTACATAATTGCAGACCACTAACATGTCGAATGAGAGTGCTAGAAATTTCATGTTCGAATATGTGATATCCCGAAAGAAGTGGCAGGCTTTCAAAGGTACTGTAGCAACAATAGTTTTGCTGATTATTGATATGTGCAATAAATCATTCTTTCCTAAAATAGGACAGCTTCTGAGAAATATTTGTGATTTTACTAGTATCTACATCCACACCTGAACGTACATTCTCGACAATAAATTAACTCAAAACATACCCACAAAAGTTTACTGACGATCAGCGACTCAACAAACTAGCTCAATAATAAAATAACTGACAATATACTCGCGAAATTCCACTGACAATCAGCGACTCAACAAACTAGTCTTATTAAGTGTTCACCACTACAACAATGTAGAATGTAGACACATCGTACATTATCAACTTATTGGCACTTGAACGTCAAAGGTTAAATTTAATATTATAATTTTCTTTTCATGTTATTTAATACATTCATGGTAGTACGTACTTTTGCAACACAATAAAGAAATTTGGAATTGCATATTTTGTTTTAATGATTTCGATCCATTGTAACATAACGTAAGAGTTGGATTATCAAGCAACGATATTGTAACGACAGAAATGGAGACGCAAACAAAAACAGTGAAGACTTCAATCAAAGTGATAAGTAATTAAATATTAAACGAAATCTATGTTCGATAAATAAATTCAGTAATAATTGATATTTTACTGTATTGATCACTATAGAAAACGATTTATTTAATAAGCAGACAGACGTTCTTGGGAGTAGCCCAAAATATTCTTAGGATTTAATCATCCAAACGTACGTCGATTGCAGCTTCATGGCAGACAATGTTCTCATCTCCAAAGAGCAGCTGTACACAGTCGTCAATCCCGGGAACTCTTCTGGTAGAGTCGATCTTGATATCGCAAAGTAACCAGTAGCCTACCAACTTGTTCTCGAATGATCTAAACTTCAGAGCGATAAATAGGAAATTAGCTAGTTCGAGAGAGACTCGCAGTTTTCACTGTCGAGCATCTTTGGAAACGGGGAGCAGCCCCTTTTTTATTGCGGCTGATGGGATATTTTCAGGTCTTCCGGAAGTATATAAGCCAGGCCACAATTGATTATTAACAGTGCCCGTTTCAGTTTTCAATTCTTAAATCTAAATACTTCACGTCACTTTGTTTCTTTAAAACGCTCGCAAAATTGCTTAGCTAATTGCTCTAATTATTTCTTTCCAGTACTTATTAAAACTTCAAACAAAGAACGTAATCATATTCGTGTAATAATTTAGTCGCGTATAATTATGCGACAAGTAAAATAAGATCAGTGTAACTAGAAACATGTAAGTCCAATTATTATTTGATCTATTACTTCAGTCTGGAGAAATGTTCATAACAATCAGTATCAAATCATTTAATATATTAAATTATGGAAATAAATACTAAATTCATTTAAAGAAGAGAAATAGCAAGTTAAGATTTGATTATTGCACAATGGATACTACGTTAATGACGCTACTTTGTGAAATAATGTTAATGTACTTATAATCATTTTTATAATATCAAATGAAAATCATCGGTAATTGGACATCAGGTTTTATTGAAAAAAACAACAACTCAGCAAACGTTTCG
>WYDF02266016.1:0-18638 GCA_009867245.2 Adranes taylori
TTTCAAATATATTTATATGCTACAACAAGACGTTGCTTTTCTTGGCTAATTCTGGAACGCCAGAATACGCAACAATTCTTTTGAATTTATTTATTGTTGATTTAAATATTTATTTGATTTAAATTAATTAATTAGTTCTCATAATTTTCAAATAATATTTTAAGGCATTGTAGTTCAAATTTGCTTTATGTAACAAATAAATTGAAATAAGTCAATTCAATGATTCAGTTTAATAACTAAACCAAATTAAACTCTTTAACGGGTGATAAATTAAATCAAATTCTCTCACAGGGAGCCACGACTGAAGTAAACAAAAATTTCAGGACATTTGTTCACAATAGATACAAAGTTAAGCACATGGTTAGGTGTAATTTGACTTGCTAAGGGATTTTACTACATCTTTTACATATTAACCTGGGCTTTGGACTTTCAGGGTCGAAAATATTCGAGGTTGGGACGAGGGTCCCCTGTAAAAAATTCAGTCATTTCATGTCAGATCTAGTCTATCTTGATTTATAATTCAAAAGAGGTAATAACCAAACACCATCATTAATTAAATTCTATTGAATCTACGTAATCTTTAAACACCTGCACTTACCCACTCCAAAGCCGCGATCGAAGAACGGCGAGATACAATTTCCACAGAAGCCCACAGAAGGGATTATTCAGTAGTAAAAATGATTTAGTACGGTTCTATTAATGTTGAAGTCAGTCTCGGAGGAAGTTCATGTAGGCAATTACTGGCTGTGTGAATATTAAAAAGTATTAAATAAATTTATGGCCAATTATATTGTCAAGTAATAGATTTATAATTAATTCCTAGTAAATTCATGGTTAAATAAATTAAGAAAGAACTTTAAAGAAAGAAGATTAAATAAAGAACTCTTCATGGGAAAAATTATTGTACAATATTTTATAACTAGTGACTCATGCTACTGTCCTAAATTCCTCGCATAAATAAATTGAAGTCAGTCTCGGAGGAAGTTCATGTAGGCAATTACTGGCTGTGTGAATATTAAAAAGTATTAAATAAATTTATGGCCAATTATATTGTCAAGTAATAGATTTATAATTAATTCCTAGTAAATTCATGGTTAAATAAATTAAGAAAGAACTTTAAAGAAAGAAGATTAAATAAAGAACTCTTCATGGGAAAAATTATTGTACAATATTTTATAACTAGTGACTCATGCTACTGTCCTAAATTCCTCGCATAAATAAATTATTGAAGAAGCTGATTTAGTAAAAATAATTAAAGCCCTTATCTAAGGTAAAGATTTACAGTTAAGTGAATTTAATAAAGGATTTATTAACCCAAGAAATCTCTAAGAAGAAAAAATAAATTATAAATAATTGTAGAAATAATTCAATGCATCATGGTCGCTAATAATAATAATAAACAACCTTCATTGGCATAAGCACCTTACAATCAAATTAAAGGTAAATACTATATCTTATATAACAACCAAAAACGAAACAAAAAAACGAAAAACAATAGCACAATTTATTGGAAAAAAAGAAATTAAGAAAAGAAAAAAACAGTTAATAACCCAAGTTAAACCATTACGTCAGTAAAAATTACATTTCTCCTTTCCCCATCATAATAAAAACCCTTCTGAGCTTGGGA
Source organism: Adranes taylori (assembly GCA_009867245.2). NCBI lineage: Eukaryota > Metazoa > Arthropoda > Insecta > Coleoptera > Staphylinidae > Adranes > Adranes taylori. The sequence continues at coordinate 1,628 of WYDF02266016.1, forward strand.
GAAGGTAAGCCCTTTCATAAAAATCTTTATAATAATCCTTTTTCGCATAGTCTCCTCAATATCCTCTTTCTCTATCCTTTTTATACTCTACACATTCCCCTCACTACCCTCTCCTACTTGATATTGCCCTTATTACCATCGCAAATTCTCTCTCCTCGTTTCTCCTTCCCATCCCTACCATTCTCTTCTCCCTAACATATCTACACATCTTACTGCTTTTACCTTTATCTCAATCTCCAAATAGTAAACCAAGTTCCAGCACCTCACATCCTACTCCATTTTTCTAGCGCATTCACCACTTTTTTCATTATACTCAATCAACCCCCCACCCTGCCCTAAATATCTCCTCCAATGAGCTCCTATCACCCTGTCATCCTCCGTCCAGTCCATCTTTATACAATCTCTCATCCAATTGACTTCATTCAAAGCTCTACATTTTCAATCTTATTCATTCATCTAGTATCTATTACCCCGTTCTTCACTTCCACACCTAATCCTTCTTGTGAGGTTTAGGATCATCCTTTTTTATCTTATACTCATTCCCGAGACTAAATACCCTGCCATACCCCCTTCAACCCGTATTCGGTCATATTTACAATTAAACATACTTCTTCGTATCCAATCATCCATCTCTGGTTTCTCCACATCCAGCATTCTCTCGACAACCTCATTTACCACTCCCTCTCCATCTATCACCTTTTATTCACATCTCATTGACCACCCAATTTTGCGGTGTTGTATCAGAATTTTCCGAGCAGCAAAAAAATGTAGAGGCAACTTTGATATGAACAAAATCTCTGAGTGGTTTTTTATAAATTCTCCCTTCGATTTGAAGATGGTGAGAGAGAACTTGTTTCCCTATCTACTGGGCTTGTACCTGATAAGCATGTAAATTGTTACAAAGCTGAAAAACTAGGACAAATAGGTATTAACAAAGTCAAAACCTTTAATTCAATATTGACTACAACAAGGATAAACAATACTGAAGTTGATGTAAATCCAGCTCAGCTTTTTAACAGAATAATTTGTGCAGTAAAATCAGAAGAACAATTAAAAGAATGTTTTAAATTTGAATTATCCAATTATCCACCCTCGCTATTTGATAATAAGGTCTTTTAAGCAAAGGATAAAAATCAACCCTACACGAAGTATTTCAAAGTTCTGAGACATTAAATTGCAATATTGGACTCCCACTGCATTACATCATAGGTGGAGGGTATCTATTGCATACAGTATTATGGTCTAACAGGGTTCATTTCCACGAAATATTTAAAATTTATGTGTCATATTTGCAAAGGCACTTTCCTAGTAGAAAAATTGTGATTTTTGATGGATATGAATGTACCCAAAACATCAGGAGCAAGTTCGAAGAGCTAAAAGGAAAATGAGCCCAACCATTAATTTTTCGGAAACAACAATGCTTTCATGCCCCCAGGAATACTTCCTAGCGAATCGACGAAACAAATGTAGGTTTATTAAAATGCTAGCATTATATTTGAAATAAGACCATATAGATGTCATTGAAGGTATTGGAGGCGCAGATATGTTAATAGCAGAAACGGCCATGAAGTATAGTAACGACAGTCAGTTCGTGGTACTAGGAGAAGACACCGACCTTTTAATAATGCTAATTGCCCGTGCTGACAATAAAACTATTTCATTTCACTCTCCAAGAAGTTCACAGAAAGTGGCTATAATTTTTATCATATCACAAATATCTAAAACTCTAGAAGAGTTTACAAAATATCTTCTTCCTTCACATGCCATGATAGGATGCAACACAATATCAGCTTTATTTAGGCAAGGAAAGAAAAGAGCGTTCAACATAATTAAAAATTGCAAATAAATACAACAACTGCTCGATCCATTCTTAATCACATCGTCCGATAAAGATATCATAGCCAAAGCTGGGGAAAACTTTCTAATTGCCTATATGCTAGCACAAAATGACAATTATTCAAAACATTGGACGACTTGCGAGTTTTTATGTACGTCAAGGCAATCAGCAAAATGTCAATAGTAAAAAATTTTGACCTGGTTTTTTGCCGCCAACGAGTGATGCAGCTAGACAACACTCACTCAGGGCCTACCATCAAGTATCGCAGTGGTTGGGTAGAATTAGTGCTCCTAAACAGTGGGGTTGGGAGTTAAAAAAATTTTATTAATACCAGACAACGAAAGATGTAGCACCCGGTTTCATTTGGAATATAGTAAGTTGTGGTTGCAAATCCGGATGCAAGAAAAGTTGTAGTGTCAAATCTGACTTAAAATGTTCCAATACATGTACCCACTGTGTAGACGTTAACTGTGAAAACGCGAAAGCCACTGACGGAGAAAATATAATTGACGAAGAAAGTTTGTTATTTGTATTTTATTTTTACTAAAATTTGACTTGCCGTTGTTTCTTTCCTTTTTTATTTAAGTACTAATTTTGTCGTTGATTTTGCAGGTGGAAGATTGAGAAACAATAAGGCAGTCCTTGTATGGCGATGCATGCCACTAATTTCCAATATACCTGCTTAACTGATTTTTTTTTTAAATAAGCTTGTAAATATATTATTATAAATATATCATTGGTAAATATTTAATTTTCCTAAATCGAATTATTGAGTGGTAATAATTATATCATCAGTCAGCGAAGCTAACGTCAGTTTACCCCTAATTATTCGTCACATAGTTAACTCCAGCCCATCAACAATTACATATTTAAAAAGCTAATAAGACAAGTCGGAGACAAGTCGGAGACAAGACAAGTTTTATTTGAACAAAAACATGATTTAAGCATTATCTTCTTAAATTACGACACTGAAAAGCAAATTTTTGGTAAAATAATTTAACAGTTCTCATGTTTTCGAAAATTCTTAAAAATATATTCCAAATATCTAAAAAATGGTTATGAATAAAGTTGAAGACCATAAAATTTGTGATAAAACTAAAAAAACCTTTCTACGAGAAGCGGTTCCTAAGTTAAGCTGCTTCAAAAGAAGCCGCTTTTCCTCTTTTTTGGGCAAAGCTGTGTGCTGATTTTTCGGGACGTTTGGGATTTAATTCAACAAATTGCGCTCTATATAGCTGAATAGAAATGCGTGAGTAATGAATTTTTTCAGGGTAAAACCGTATCTTTATATAGGTACACAGCCAACAGCAAGCTCCAATACAGCCGCGCCAGTAACAGTCCAATGACAAATCGCCACCAATTAACCGCTTTTGGTAAGCGATTATAGTAAATTGTCTGATTGAATTGCATGTATGTTGAATAGTTTTGTTTCTTTTCCTACGCTTTCACCAAGCTTCCTCCTATCAACGAAAAGTAATGTTGACGAACTACGAGATATTAGAAAGTGATGTCTTACATCCCTACGCCTAAAGTGTATAATACTGACTTACGCTGGCCTTGAGCACCCAACTATAGTAACATCGACGTATTACGAAGTGTTACTTGTCTTACAGTGGTTATTCCACTGGGGTGTTTAATTATCGCTTTCGCTGATCCTAGCCACTCGACAACATTAACATCGACGGATTCAGAGGAGTTGCGACTCGGCAACAGTTCCTTGCATACCCTCACTAGAGTGTATAATGTTCGCTTACATTGCGGTTAGACATTCAATTACAGTAACGCCGACGGCGTTTACAATTACAAGGCGTTACTTGGGTGTATAATTCCGTTTTACGCTAGAATTAACCACGTGGCAACAGCAACATCGCCGTATTACGAGGTGTTACGTAGCTTTAGTGATCTCCCGACTTTTCGAATATATTACTGACTGATAGTACATGCTTTCCGTATTGTTACTGTTTTATTATTTTATCACCCTCCACTTGAGTTGCTTTACATGCATCGCTTTATTTATATGCATCGCTTTTGAGTATTATTATGCATTTGTACTGCCTTATATAAACCGCTTGGCTATTTTCTTTTATTTATTTAACCGTCACCAGATTACTTTAACATTGATACATTGACATTTATTTGTGAATTAATACTTTTTTCTCTGTTTATATTGCCTGAAGAACAATTACATAATTTTGTGAAATCGTAAATGATGTTTCACTCATTAGCAGTAAGTTTATGTCAGCTGCCCACAAGAACGAGGGCCACTGGTTCACTCGCAAGATTAGAAGCTGCCTATGTCCTCAGTAAGCCACTGTGTACCGCAGGAACAACAAAATTAGTTCCAGCGAGCGGTCTCAAATTAAACTGACCTGGCGCCCGAGATTATATATTTCCGAAGGCTATGAAATTCTGTAATTAATTAAGATATTTGTATGTGCCATCTGTGACGGTCGCTAAGGCTCTCCATTAGCAGCGTCGCGAGGCGAGTCTGTCGCACCATATGAAAAAGGACTGAACTAGGTAAAGCAAAATTTACACTTGTTTGTTTGGGGATCATCAATTTTGAATGGTGTCCAAACTTATTTCTCCTGACGGAGCCAACCTTCGTGCTTCAAACGTTTTAAAATTCTACTAGGCAAAGTTCTTGGAATCTGAATACTCCAAGAGAATATTAGGACTGAAATCTCATTTACATTTATTGGAAGTTCGAAAACGGCATTGATGTAAAAGATTGTCCATCACAGTCCCTCGATTTATCCGATCAAAACGTATGGGGTCTATAAAATGAACAACTGTTACAAGCTTTACGTCGTTATCAGGCCAAATTCGTCGTTATTGCTAGATTGATTGATTGCCGTCACATAATATTCATACGGAGCAAATATTTCTGCGTGGAAGGTATCGTTAGGTACAAATTAGTACTGCGTAAATTTTTATTTTGTCGCTAATACGCATGCGTTAAAAACTAATAAAAAATCATCGAGCGTATAGAGTGAACTGCGTGTGATTGTAATCAGTGAGAGTAGGGAAAACGATTTTGATTGGAGAAGAATCGCCAGTGAGTGAAAGTAATTAGTAAAGTGATTTTAATTGAAAGAAAATCAATAATGGCCGAAAGTAATTTTGAAAACTAGAAAATAGGTAATACATCAGATTTTAGTAAATTACTGGAGGTACGGAAAAAGTAGTGTTAGGTACTGGTGAGAGTTTGGAGTAAGAAATCATGAGAAATTGGTAGGATAGAGCTAATAAAAACTTGAACATAGTTCGAAAACAGATCAGTTGTAATTCTAAATTTTCAAATATAGGGAAAACCGATGCCCGATAGAGTAATGAAAATAAAATCATGAAGTAATAAATTAAACTATAATTAATTTCAAATAAAATCATGATTAATTAAATGATAAAATAAAAATACACCTTCATTCCTTAAAAATTCGCACTTGTCTAGCTGTATTTTCGTCTAAAGTTATGTTCGTCTAAAGTTGTTGAAAGAACAGTTTATCGTCCATATACTCAAGCATATTTTTGTCTACAATTCTTTTGACATATTATCCATAACTCGTTGGAATGCTGGTAGTAAGTTTTTTTTTAAATTCAAATGGCATTCTTGTAAATTCATAGTAACCTTTTTTGTGCTAAATGCAGTTTTTGCTATTGAATCAGGATGTGCCTCTATTTAGTGGAAAACTGTTGCACGGTCTAAAACGGTGTCAAAAATATCGTTTATATTAGGCGAAGGGTGTTGACCATTCTTTAGTCAATTGCAATACGCTATTTTTCTTTCCGATCGCGTTCAATTTCTTGGGCACAATCCATATTTGTGAGCTCGACGGATTGCAACTTGGTCTAATTATTTTATTATTCAGCATTTTATCTACTTACTTCTTAACTTCGGCTTTGTGTACAATGAGATATCTATAGCTTTGTGAAAACAAGATTTTCGGCAATGGTTTTATTTTATGTTCCAAAGTATTGGTAAAAGTTAGTTTATCTGAATTTCCGTGGAAAACATCATAATATCCTCTACAAAGTTTAATAATTTCAGATCGCACTTCCTTATTTAATCGATCTGTTCTTATTAATGTATCAATCTCATTCTTATTAGTAATTCTTGTATTATCACTTATAATATTGGTTATATTATAAAATTCATAAATATTGTTTATGAAGGGTTTAAAGTTTAATGATTTTTCTATTTCAAATAAAGCGTTTCTATTGTTATTAGAATTTCTGGGTTATAAATGCTAGAACTGCTTCATGAGCATTGAACTAATTATTTTCGAAATAATTAGTTAATTATTTTCATCATCATCATCATCATCATACAGCCTCCAAAGTCCATTGCTGAACATAGACTACTCGCATGCTCTTCCACAGAATCCGGTTTTGCGCCGCCTGAATCCAATTTGTAGTCACCCTCTTTATGTCATCTGTCCATCTCGTCGGAGGTCGTCCTCTGTTTCTGTTTGCTTGTATTCGGGGTCTCCATTCCAAAATCCTTTTCGTCCATCGGTCATCCTTTGCCCTTGCTACATGGCCTGCCCAGTTCCATTTCAATGTCGTCAATCTCTCGATAGCATCTGTTACTCCTGATCTTCTGCGTATAGTAGCACTGGTTATTCTATCGCGTAGGGAAACCCCTAACATTATTCCTATGCCCTTTCAGCAACTTACAGTTTCATTATGCGTTCTAGAAAATAACGGAATTTGAATATATTCATTATATAATATCTTATTTGTTAGAGCTAATTTTAAATTCAGTTTTATTGAAAAAATCAAACATATATTCGTAAAAATCAAATAATAGTCGCTATTCATTGCTATTCATTATGCGCTTTTTATATATTTTGCTTTGCTTTATATCCATTATATGTTTTTAGTATATTTGCTTTAAATTGAATATCTTTATTTCCCAGGAATATCTTTATTTCCCAGGCAGGTTTTAATTTGACAATTTTCTCTATAAACATATTCTGGATAATATTATTGTACTATAGTGGGTCTTAATATCAGGGACCCAAACCGGAACCGAACCGAAAATCGGAAAAACAAATATTTTTGGCGGAACGAAAATCGGAACCGAACATTTTTTTTTTCGGTTCAGGAGAAACTTTTTCACTGATTAAAGGTACTTTGTTATATGTACTAATATTACTAGAGTGGTTGGAGAAGGAGGAGGTGTGATGTTAAATGGATTTGTGGAAGATGACTGGGAGGGTGAATTTACTTTTAGAGGGCATGGAGGAGGATTAGTAATTGATTATATTATTATGAATGATAAGACGAAGAAAGCACTGGAATATATGAAGGTGGAAAATATGCTAGAAATAGTGCGGGGTGAATTAAGGAAGAGGAATAATGGTGTACGGAAAAAGAAAAGATAAACAAAGATGTATATAATAGAAAATGCGAAGAGAAAAAAGAATTAGAGGAGCATTGAGGAAAGTTATGGAAGAAGACTGGATAGTATATATGAAGGTGAAGAATGATTGGAGACAAGAGGAAAGAAGATGTATGGTGGAAATAAAGAACGAAGAAAAAAATGTGGGGTGGATGCCCAATCAGGGCTAGTTTGTCTAACATTTATATGTCAGATCGGAAAAGTATGTTGAAGAGAGGACAGGCGGGAGGTGTGATGTTTGGAGGTGGAAGAATATGGTCGGTAAGCTATGCTGATGATATTGTGTGTATAGCGGGAAACAGAAAGAGGAAATGCAAGATCTAATAGATGAGGTGAATAGGTACATGGTAACGAGAGGTATCGAAATGAATGTGGGTAAGTCTAAAGTTATCGTGTGCAAGAAAGGAAGAAGAGAGTGTGGAAAGGAAAGGATAAGTTTGGGTGTGAAAGTGTTTTAATGCTTGAAGAAACATAAATACTTAGACTTAGACATATTGGGAGAATATATATCGTTGCAATGTCACAACCTTTATTAAGAAATTAATTATAATAGTTGTTCTTAATTAAGCAAGGAATCATCGAAAATCGCGAATCATATATGAGAGACCACCATATGAGAGACCACTATAAATACTTAGGGTTTATGTTGAATAGTGGGGAGTGAGGATATTGGGGGATATGATTAGTGAGGATATTGATTTTTAGGTGTATATTAGGAGCGTTTTGATGTATGGAGCAGAAATATGGACAGTGCAAGAGAGATTGGATGTTGAAAGGATGGGAGTGAAATATCTGAAGAGGTTACTGGGCTTAGAAGATGTACACGTACAGATATTTTACTATAATAGTTCAATGAGTGTAAAGCTTGGGTAAAAGGTGTAAAAAAATTAGTAAAATTCTAAAAAAATTGTATGATGGGAGACGATGAAAGAATTATGAGAAATGTCTAGATATCATGAAGAAGATGTAAAAAGGAGAAGAGGGAAGTCAATGGGTGAAAGACCGTATAAAGATGTATGGGAGATGCGGATGATCAATGAGTGAATGGTACAATTGGGTGAAAGGTGAAGATTCACGAGAGAAATGAGAGCAAATATAACAGAAGATATGATGAAATCAATGTAATAGGGATGATGCCAAGGTACATGGAGGATTGGAGAAGTATAAGAAAAAAAGATGATTGCTATATTTCGATGCGGGAATGAGGAAAGGAAGAACAGGTGTTGGACGGTATAATATGAATGGTCGGTAATGGATGAATGAGGATGAAAAGGGATGTAGGCTGTGCGCTAATGGGGAGGATTCGTGGGAACATTGAATGTTGAATGTAAAGATGTGGGGTTAGAAAGGGTTCAGAGATTGGAAGAGGTGAGCTAGAATATATGTATAGGACAAAGCGGGGAGACCTTTTGACATTTTAATTATGTATATGAGCACCTTAAGTTATAGCGAAAAACTGAATAAAAAAAGATATGGGCGGTGTGGATGTATTTACTAATATATGGATGTATTTATTAATTCGCTAATATTTGAATAAGTGCTGAACCGAAAACCGGAAACTGAAAACCACAACTGAACCAAAATCTTTTTTCTTTGTCGAACCAAAAAGAAAAAATAACTGTTCCATTCCCTGCTTAATATTGATACATAACAACCGGTATCAACTAACAATTTAATTGGAGGCTTCTGTATTTCGATATATGCTAAAAGCTTAATGTTATTTTCAGTGTTAATTTCTATTAACCTGGACTGAATACTTCTTGAAAATTTATATCTTCCGCGTGTGGAGTATTATAAACTTATTTATGAGTCATTTCATTATATTCTTCAGAAATAACTTCGTGACAGTTTTGGTTAGATGTAGGTAGTTATGCATGATTCATGTTGAATAATTCCTCCAAAATAAAATTATTTTGTCGATTCTGGGTATTATTATTAGCGAAATAATTTTGTCTATAACTTTTGTTCGATATGCTATTAACAATACTTCCTTGAAAGGTCATTGTTTCACTGTAACATCGCATTTTACTTCAAATAAATTAAATGAGTAAATTGCGCCACCACGGCACTGGGAAAAGTTAGTTAATAAGAAAAAATATAAATATAATTGAAAAGTATGATGCGATTACATCTAACGCATTGAATAAATACGTGCTGATAACAGCAGAGAACTGTATATGATTGTTATTCAGTGCTGGCTCATTGTGCACATTAGCAGTGGCTAATTCATGCAGAGAACGCGTGTAGCATTCGCCGTCCGTAGTTAGAAAATGCTGAGCTGAAAATACTGTGCTGTAATAATTGGTATACATAATTGGCGATCCGTGACTGGTGCGTAGACTCCTGTTGCTGCACTTTAATTATCGGAAACCGTATCGGGAAATAAATGATATGTGGTTGACTACACACTGACCTGTATACCGGAGCCAAACTTGTGTGTCGACTCATGTCTATAAATTTGAGAATTTGCATCGAATATTTTAGATCATTTCATGAATTCGGAGCAACAGCAGCAGCGGTAGCAGCCAACGACCAGTCAAGCCGAGATATAAGCAGCAGTCACAGCCAGAGACCACCGCCGAAATAGGTAATGCGTTTGGTACCCGCAAGATCATGAACTCCTGGGCAACTCACGTACACGAAGCTGCCCGTGTCCTCAGTAAACCACTGAGGACCGGTGAAACAACAAGAACACTTAAGGCGTGCGGTCTCACGTTAAACGGACCTTGCGCCCGAGAACCACATTTCCAGAAGGTAGTAAATTCTGAAGTAATAAAATATTTGTTTGCGCCATTTGTGACTATCGCTAGGACTCCCCATTAGCAGCGTTGCGAGTCTGTCAGATTACATTAGCTAGATTGTATTGAACTTGATTGTAATAATCTTGTTTATTTTGTAAACCTTGATTTGTATTAAAATTTCGTATCGCGCCTGGTACATACGAAATATTATTGTACAAATAGTTATTATGCCTATCTAAAGTTACCCTGATTTAATTTATATAAGTTTTATGAAATATGTATTAACTGAGCACAACAAGTAAAACAATTATTTTTAAATATTTGTAGAAATTATTTCATGAATCACGAGCGCCATTTTTAGTAATCTATTCGCACGATTTTAAAATATTATTTTTATTTATTATTATTTTTGTTGTGTACACTATTTATTTTAATGCACGAATATTTATTTAATTCGCATGTTGCATTAACCAATTCATAATTAGATCATTTAAGTTAATGCATTTCTTTTATTTAATCAGCCTTGATTTATGACGGACAATTTGTGGTTGAAAGAGTTGCGTAAGAGCAGATATCTATCAGTAAATTAATACACAATCGGCAAGGTACTCGTGACCGTACCAATTGCAAAGTCTTGTGTTTTATTTTAAATCTCAGTGATTATTAACATTAATCTGTGGAAACAATTGAACGGCAGTAAATCGTACTAAAGGTTAGGTGTTGTACCTAAAAGATCCCGAAACAAAGCAGAACCGCTGCATATTCCCATTTTTAAGTTTTCTCTTTTGCTAGTCACGGAAAGGAAACGTACTGGAGCCCAAATTTCATCGTGACAATAATAAGGCTTCAAATATAATATAGTTGTCTCAATCTAGTTTCAAAAATCGCACTTGTTGGACGTACTGTAAATAAATGTATGTTCTATATAACATCCTACATTCTTTAAAAAACAATACCGCCTAAAAATTGCTTATATTCAATAAGTAAAAATTTTCTTTTGGCTCTATATCCAAATTTACTCAAAAAGCGTGAACAGATCATAGGTTTCCTTCGATTATCCGTTTCGGGTATTTCGACAATCTTTTGCTGATTTAAAGACAGATTTATTTATCTCTTTGATTCCGAAAAGGCACGTCAAATAAATTGGGGATATGGAACTTGTATTAATGAACTCATACTTTGACAAATCTTCAACAATTTATTTTCTGCTTTTGAGAAATCTGCTTTTCCAGATAAAAGATTATTTTTATTACATTTTTGACAAAAAGATAACAATGTTAACTGTTCTTCCTTTTGTACGTCTTCTATTTGTTGAATATAAATCTAAATGAAATAGGGAATTAAGATATTAGGATTCTATTAATATATTTTTTACATTATACTTTGTATTTACCTAAGTTATATATTGGAAATATCCACTAGAAATTTAAAATGCATATTTCTATTTATTAAGTAGAGAATAAATTGTCGAGCGTACGCGATGTAATTAAGCACACATAGAAATTGTTTTGCAATTCATGCTCACGAATATATTTGACTTATACAACTGTACATTTGCTTTTCAATATGATACATTTATTTACTTATTTATTTATATAATTATTTATTTATTTAGTTACTTATTTATTAATTTATTAATTTATTAGTTTATTAATTAATTAATTAATTAATTAATTAATTTAACGGTAAATCCCCTTACACAATAAAAGTTTACAATATGAACAACTGTGAGCTTAGTGATGCCATAATAATACTTGCTCGGCTCGATGATGGCAATATTTTTGAAAAAGACCGTATTTAATTATTTATTAAATTTCGGAAAATAGTTGGTTTACCTTAAGTCTGGAATCGTGTTATCAAATCAAACTACCAGCATTATGCCCTAAGTTAAAGTATCAATTTAATTATAATATACTATCAATTTAATTATAATTTAATATAAAATTAATTTTTATGTAACTATAAACAATTAATAATAATTTGTGCGTTTTTGCGTTATCATGCAATAGTTTTGCAACAATTTCTATCGTAATGTATCTCTAGCACATGAGCTTCAAAAAAATGAAAACGTATTTGATGAGCACTACACGCTCGAGCAGAAAAAAGAATCCTCTAGAAGTTGTAAAAGTACCAAATAAAGTAATACAAAACCAGAAAGTTTACAAAGTAATACAGTGTAACATGCTCCTTCGGGAGTCATGTTAGTTGAAGGTCAGAGAATGCCAAAACTACAGGAAGTATATAATAATTAGGGAATAGTTGTATAGAGAGGTACTAACGTGATTGTAATGTTGGAAATAATATCCTGTTTTGCTTATTACAGGATCATTTTTTGTATAATTATAGCCATAGTGTTAAAGTGGCCTTGAGTTCCTTAGCAACAGCTTGAGTTTTATCATCAAGTTGAGATTTTTGTGAACCTATCAAGTAAAGGTGAGTGAATGTGGTATTATTGTGGTCTTTAGGTGCAGATGGTGTGACGTACTAGCGATTATAGATATATATGCTAACGAAACTCCCCTCGCGACGATGCTAATGGGAAGCCTTAGCGCTTGTCACAATAATGGCGCAAATAGTTATCTTACAATTACAGCCTATCTTTGGGAGTCCTTTGGGAGTCCAGGCGCCAGGTCCGTTGGGAGTGAGACCGCACTTCGAACTGATGTTGTTGTTCCGGTCCTCAGAGGTTTTCTGAGGGCTTAGGTAGCTTCGAGTCTTCTGAGTTGTCCAGAGGTTCTCATTCTTGCTTGGGGTATCTGTAACGAACGTAATACTAGTAAGTGTAATGGCATTACAGATTTAACAAACCGTGTATTGTTCTTCTATACAAAATAAACAGAGAAAGAAATATATAAATTCGGTTAAATATCAATAAGACAAATGAAAATCAAATTGAATCGTAATAATGGCGGATATATGAGTAAAGGAATAATCAAATATCATTAATTACACGTCAATAATAATACGGTCGCACATTAATAGCGGTAAGCAAATATTTAATTAGATACACTAAATTAATCTAGCGGTCAATTAAAAAGCGGCAATATATTAAGCAGAGCAAAAAGTGCGGTGATAAAATCAATGAAACACAACAAAAATTATGCGAAGAGCATATACTAGCGGGTGAGTCGGAATACTATAATCACAGGAATGCGGAAAAAACCACAATTTCTTACGCAACACACCGGTCGGACAGATGTGTTCAGCTTGTAGAGTGATAGCAACTTACGGGCCGCTCCGATACAGTGGGTCACACTCGATCGGTGTGGTGGGGTTAAAGGTAACCACTAAAACTTAGCTAACACACCAAGCATCCAGATTTGTTAAGATTATTGAGTGATTGCAACTGACGGGTCGCTCCGATACAGTGGCATACACTCTAGTGGTGTAGTGGAGTGAAGGATACCACTATTACTTCAAGTCGGTGTGTTACTTACTTAACACACCGACCGGACAGATTTATTGAGTATTGAATGCTTGTGACTGACGGACCGTTCCGATACAGCAACATACACGATACAGAATAGCGATGTAGGGAGGGTAAAGGAAACTATATACTGCGACTTACTTAACGCCCCGGTCGGACAGAGACGTTAAGCTTCTTGCTGACATAGTGATTGTACCTGCCGGACCAAAGCGACGTACACTCTAGAATATTCGGATATAGGAGGCAGGAAAAGGACAGGAAGAAGCCATTAAAAAATACATGCGTCACATGCATACGGTCTATGATACGGTATAACGGAAAAAGCTAAATAACACCCACAGTGCAATCAAACAGTAAATCGTATACAAAAATCGCTCATCAAATATATTATCATCCCGGAGACTGTCGCTCTGCCAGGTCTCTCGACATGGCTGGTTGGGCGGACTGGTCATTCCACTGCTGGCTGCTCCTGATGGTCGGCCGGTCTTAGAGTTCGCAATGAACTAAATAATTCTATACAAATTTTCGCTATTTATAGACTCGAGCGTCACACAAGCTATCTCTCCGCGTATGGGTCATCGCACGTTACTTTATTTCCGCGTTGCAGTCCATACACACAATCCTATGTAAATCTCGGTATCCCTTCCAAATATTTTAAATATTTATAATACGTTAAATGACTTTATCGCTTCATTATGTTGTTCTGACAGATACGTTTGATCTCCGCGACTATGCTCGCTGTTAAAACTCACATTTTGAACGTCTAGGAGAATTAGACTGATTGAAGCGTGCGATTAATGCTCACTCGAGGACAATCAGATAAAGCTCTAAATGCGTCTTGCCTCAAACAAGGCTAGGTATGGCTTTTTATATGAAACTAGAGATTATTGGTGTTCGACGGCGCGGTTGACGCTGACGGCAGCAATTAGGCAAGAATTAATCAAAATTACTGCTAAAATCTTGGAAAAGGGAGAACCTTTCTCGAATAAGCGATGACCTTTTGACCGTTGCGAATTTTAAGGAATAATTTTGCTTAGTATCCCTGTTACGATATTACGTTTCTTTGTTTCTACGATGGGTTACACTCCAATCAGATTTAACATGCAAACGAGCGACAGCTGCGTTTCCCCTTCCAGAACAGTGATTAGCCAACCGCAGCGGCAAGTTTATACATGGAAAGCGATCAAAAGGTGTTCTCTTCATACGAACAATAGAAAAAGCTGCTTAGTCTAAGTTAACCCCCACAAGGGCCACTAAACTCATTAAAAGTTGTTTATCGAAAATACGATGTCATCCAACTCTCGTGGAGACGAAGTTACGAAAAGTTAATAAACCCATTATTAGGAGATCGTAAAAATCTGAACGCGGTATGAACGCGGGTTCAACAACCCTTTTAAGTGCTTCTTTGTTCGAAAACTACATCGCTCGAAGCTTTTTGTAATACAATAAAATTACGCGGGATGAAAAGTCATAAAAGAGTACGAAACATATTCCTCTCTCTTGCTGTGTACCAAGTTTTAGCCCATTTTCTACACCGATGAAAGATCACAAAAGATGCGAAAACATCTGGCTAGCACGAGGCTATAAATCGTTTTAATTCCTACTGACAGCTATCCACGTTCGACTTTAATAAAACAGTGTAAAAGGAAAGCCATAAAAAAATGTGTGCGATGTATTCTTCTCCTCTCATTCTCAGTTGGCTCTCTCTAACACATTCAAATGTGAAACGTAGTTGGTTTTGCCTGCGATCGGCTTAGCTTCAACACTCCGGCATCCCTCCATCTGAGTGCACGATGGTGGCGAGTGTGTGATTGCTGGAGGTGTTGGTTTGGCTGGCGATCTCAGTCGTCGATTTTACGTACAATTCGCTAACTAGATGTATAAAAAACGTGTGTCCATATATCGTAGATAATTCCATTGCTCGAATTATTTTAATAAAATATGATAAAATAAATGAATATTTGATTTATTTGTTTCATTGTTTTTGAATTAATTGGCTGATGATTATTTATTTAAAGGTTTGTTTTAATCATTTATTGATTCTGTGAGGCTATGTCCATACGCCGGTAACAACATGAAGCCTAAATGTTTCTTATTCCTATACATATTTCGTAATTATATGGTACATGAAAGATAAAAATAATATGTATCTACTTTTTATTGTTTGATCATTGAATACCATAATATTAAGTGCATTTTTTAGGTAATTTAGATTATTTAGAAAATTCTATAATATTGCCTTAGTTGTGCTAAAATTAGCACGTGAAAAGTTATCTTGTTGTTGTGATCTAGAGCATAAAATAGATATAACTGATTTTGTAAAAAAGATGCTGTCTTTTAATTTTAAGTTATTCGGAGCTAAGGTGACGATCACGAAGTCACATATATGTTTTTCTGTATGGTCATGGAATTTCAGGATTATGTGTTTCTAAATTGTCAGCCCACGTTTAACTGATATTTTTAAATATAGTCTCCTTGTAGAGAACTTTAATTTATTTCTAAGGCAGAATCGTACAAATGATAATAGTATTGCGCAGTTAATCAAGTTTGGAGCCAATACTCAAACTAGTAAACTAAAGCATTTCAACTTTATCTTAAGGTATTAAGAACTTAATTTATTTGACTGTGATGTTTTTCATTTATGTGCACTTCCTATCCAAATTAACCCTTGTATCCGAAAGGATGCTGGCACTCTAGCGGTAAATCACATCAGCTGAGCTTTTCTCACCGTGTCAGCGGAGTGTATTGGAGCTAGTTGGGAAGGTGTTACGATCTAGCCCGGGAAGAGACTCCAATTCAGAAGACGTAAATTTGGTGGACTTCGTGGTAAAAAAGGGAACCGTTTATTACAATATGTTGTACAGATTTGAACTGTAAGGACAAGAAAGATGTCTTCGCGATGCCAACAAAACACGATGGTTTTCAATTGTTGTAAGCTGAATACCTTTTATGGGCCTGAATGAAAACTCAGATTTATATATACAAACGACGTCCTCTTGATACACTTCCGGAACTTATGTTTACTGTTTAAGTTCTGTTTCCTATTTGTAAAGAATAAGCAACTTTCTCTTCATGTCTACAAAAATGTCTCGACAAAAATGAAAATCACCTTACTAATAGCAAACTTTTCGCACCTGATTAATTCATAGTGTACTCAAGTGATGCATAAAAACAATAAATATTAAGATTCGTTGAAACATCAATGTTTTATAATTTTCTAAAAAATATTATTCTTCTTTTATTGGATCCTGTGCTTAATACTTTATTAATTGATTGATGTTAGTGATAAACTTATAGTTTATTGATCCATATTGTATTTAAACTTAAATATGCATATCTAGTTATTTATAATTTTGTAGTTATTATGTATATATGTATAGTATTAAGTATATATGTATGAGAACCACTTATGAATATGTATTAATAAACAGCTAAATGCATGTGCAAGCAGTACGTATAAATAGCCAATTTCGTATGCATACAGTATGTATAAATAGCAACATCCAACTTTTTAACTAACTACGTATTCTTTCGTGAATAGTCGAACGAGCAGGTCACTTGACAGAGATATCTTGCAGCTAACTAAGCTGCCCCGATATCTC